>VZTG01002337.1:575514-591308 GCA_013397845.1 Melanocharis versteri | reverse complement strand
AGCGCGACGTGCTGCCACCCTCTGCCGCACCGGCGGCGCCCGGAGGCACACACCGCTCGCCCCGGAGCCGCAGGGCCGAGCGGCAGCGCAGCGCCCGGGGCACGTCCTGCATCCGCGTCCGCGTGTGAAACGGCCCGCGCAGGAGATGCGGAGCGGTCTGGGATTCGCTCCTGCCCTGGAAAGCGCGCCTTTGACAACCTCAGCCATACAGCGGTTCTTTCTTCATGTGGAAAGCTGTGGGAGCCCTGGAAATTGGCTGACACCAAGTCTGAGAGAAAACGAGGGGGAAGGGGATTTAAAGGGAAAAGACGGAGTGTAGGAGAAAAGGAGAGAGCCCCAAAGACAAGGGGAGAGACCCTGGTGGCACTCGCGGAGTGCTCTCAGTGGGTAACAGTGCAATGAGGATGGGGAGCACCCCAGACCCCAAAGGAGAGTCAGGTGGATTTGGGGGATGAGAAGAAACACCTCCAAGGCAGGCAAGGTGCCCGTGGGTCCAAAGAAGGAGCAGGGTAGGTTCTAACACACCTGGTGTTCCACTTGCACCTGCTGATCATGGGAACAGGACCAAGCACTCCTTTGAATGCTGGATACCAAGGACACGCAGGGTTATCCACTCATTTTTTTTCTCCCCCCAACCTGTTGTAGGGGTCCATTGACTGCAGGGGAAAGCCACCCAGGCACTAAACCACTGTGCAAGGTCTCATCCCAGCAGGTCCCAAGGCTCAGCCACTTCTCACAGCCCTCGGGGCTGCCATCACCCTTCGCTCAGTGCAGCTCTCCCAACTGTCACGGGAAATTAGTGGCTCCAAAGCAGTAGCAGATGGGGATAAGAAATGTTTCCAGTGTTCAAAGACAATCATTCCTCTCTGTCTCATTAAATTTTCAGCACCAATTAGGTACTCAAAGACCATGTGCTCATTTGAAAAGTCTCTTTTCACACATCTCCTCTGAAATGCCCACTGTACTTTGGGTCACAAATGAGAAAATATTGTGAATGTGGATTTGTGATTTTAATTATTTCACTGCCACACATGGAAACAAACAACCCTGGTACAGGGCATGGTTTGTGCTACTGCATCACCTCGACTGGTCCTGCAGTCTTATGACTCCCAGAATCACCATTTTTCCTAAAGCTTTTGCTGCCAGTGACATGTGATTAAGGTATAAATTCTTTTTTCCCCCCTCTATGTTGTCATCCAAGAAAAGCTCATTATTCTTGCAATCTGACTCATTTTTTTTCCCCTGAACATTACTAGCTGGCAACACAGATATCTTGCCAACAGTACAAGATGTGACTGTTGAAACATTCATTGTTCAACTCCATTTGAATCTACTATCGCGTGTCCACGTGACCTTCTAACGCTCAGAAATTGTCTATTTTAAATCATCAGCCCTGACATGTGTTGAAGATATTTTTAACAGACTGTTTACAGGAATTCTGGTTTCTGTTCTGGTTTTTTTTTTTCCCTTTTCAACAGCTTTTCTATTCATCATCTCCAAGTTTCACATGTACAGCTGTCCTGAACACCGACAGGGCATTTGCCCACATGGCCTGTGAGAAATTGGACATCAGAAACTGCAGGGAAGGGAAAAAAGAACTCAGTCAGAAAAAATAGCTGCAGCCTGCTAGGTTTAAGATCCGGGACCTTCAGAAAGAACAGAAGGGGAGATTACTGAATTGTTTTTCTTCTGTTATTGAGAACCAAACAGGGCTAATGCGTTTGAAGAGAACACTGCTAAGAAGGGCAAGTGGCATTATTTCAAATGCACCCGACATCAGGGGCATGCAAGGCATGCCAGTTCACAAAGACCATCTCCACTCCGTGCCAGTTTACGTTTGCCCAGATTGTTCATAGAACTCTGAAAGGTTAATTTTGTGTTCTCAGCTCTCAAGCTCTCCTGCTGCCCTTGGGCATGTGCTCTGTGTCACTTAATCTGGTGAATCTGCAGAAGCACACAATTCCACGCTGCTGCCGAGTCAAGGGGTGCCTTGTCCTGCTTGGGGAACGACGCAGACCCCAGCCTAACATTCACCACTGTCCCACTATCAGGAAATTTAGCCAATGCCTGCAGATGAGACATCAGCTTTTATAGGAGAAAGAGCGGGAGGGAGGATGACAACGAGCAACGTAACCACAACACCTTGGTATTTACAGGGTCACCCAGCAAGAATGCTTCCCCCCAGAGAGACAGACACCCTGACTGCCCTCCTGGCTCCCAAGGCACAGAGGTGTTGGCAGATGTAGGGAATAGTAACACTTCTGGAGGTGTATTCCCTGCTTCCAGATGGAGCCAGAAGAGTCTCCCTCACCCTTCACCTGCATGGGACAAACAAACAAACAAACAAACAAACAAACAAACAAACAAACAAACAAACAAACGCACCCGAGTCGCTGCATTTCATTGCACCAGGAGGCAAACAGGAAGCCCGAGCAGTCTGAGGGGAGTTGAAGCTCTCTACTCCATGTGGTTAACATTACTCAAGGTTAGCACTGCTTGACGGGGAAACCGCGCCTGGCTGCAGACACGGCTGGGAACTCGCTCGTATTTAGAGTCAAAGGAGGGGGGGGGTTTGGTTTGTTTTCTTTCTTGCAACAAGATCTGCAATAGGATCACAGGCACCCACAGTGTGCAGCTCTGATCCACGCTGGCTGGCAGTGGTGAGCAGTGGGGCTCACCTGCCCGAGCACAGCCACGGGCCACAGCCTTTGCCGAGGAAAGCCTCTGGCCAAACCAAACTGCTTCAAGGTTTGAAGGTTCTTTTTGCACGTTACACAAAAGCCCTCTGTGCTCTAGAATAACACTGTACTGCTACAGGCTTTGGGGATTTCTTTAAACACACACACACACATATATATATATATATTTGGGGCACCCAGGTCCTCTTGCAAGCGAGCAGCGTGCATGTCAAAGGGACATTAGGAGAATTAGGATAAACTGCACTGAGTATTGTAACTGCACCTCACAGAGCACAGGATCAGGGTCAGGGCCTTCCCAAGCCCCCAGCTCTGCTCCCTGGAATGACCACTCCATTCACCCCTAACCTGTCACATCCTGACCCACAGACATCCTTCACCCACCCCCAAACAGGTGCTGTTCCCTCTCTTCTCCATCTACACTCCAGCAACCTCGCCAGGAGGACGTTCCCCTGAGGACAAACGTCACAGTTACTCCATAGCTCAGTCTTTGGGACAGCGGAGGACACCGTGGTTATGATATGAGTTCTTTTTCTTTCAAGAACAAGGCCACAGTTTACTTGTTGATGTTGCCATAAGAGAGATTTCAGAGACTAAAACCACAACAAAGCTTCAGCATGTTTTCCTCTTTGATGACCGTGCATTTAAATAAAAATGCCATTGAGCAAAACCTTTCCACAAGCTGTAAGGAGCTGATGGTGAATTATTAGGGGGTGGGATTCAAGGACCTGAGCAGTCTGTTTGTTCAAAAAGCTTCTGAAATGGTGTCAATCTTGTGACCCCAAAATGACAGAGAGGAGGGAGAATGATGACAAAGATACTCAGCTCTCTTGCTGAAGGCCAGAGTGGCCCAATTTGGTGTCCTTGCCCAGATAAAAATACTGTTTTATTTGTGTGACTATGTATTCAAACGAAGGATACTGCAGACTTGAGAACAATGCGTTCCTCTCTGGTTTCCCCATAAATGTTTGCAGAGCAAAAATGTAACAAGGCATGACCTGAGTCAGCTGCAGTGGCAGCTGAGATTCCCGTCTTGACCATCAGCAGCACCACAGGACTTCGGCAGGAGAATCATCCCTGGAGGCAGTTCTGCTTCAGAGTTATCAGAAGGAAGCAGGAGGGTTGGTTTGGAACCTCCTCGTTGTTTCCTCATCAGAATTGCTGAGTTAAAGCCTCTGCCCATGCCAAGGTTCTGTGTTAAGGAAAAAGGCAAGTTCTGTGGATGGTAGGTGTTGCAAGGAGCACATCATCCCGAAAACACAGTGGAAGGGATCAATCAAATGTGAGAGGAGATGCTACTGACCCAGTCCTGCAGGGAACGTGGGGCTACAGCTCTGTCAGGGGTGCAGGGTGAGTTACTGGCTGCAGAAATGTAAGACAAAATTGGGGAAAAAACCCCCACAAATCAACAAAAATGCCCAGCAAAATTACACAGGCTGCTGTGAAAGCCCAAGGCTTTCAAGGGCAGGATCTGGAGTCAGGGGCTCGTGTTCTGCTCCTCACAGTGGTGCCGATGTCACAGCTTTTCCTGCCTCGTGTTTCCCTGCATGCAGAACACAGGGAATGTTCCCTCGTGCTCCACAGGGCATTTTGGGAAGCTTTGTTGTTTGTACAATTCATCTGAGGTCTTCAGCTGCTCAAGTCCAGAGCATCAACGTCATGACACACCACATTTCTATCAATTCAGAACATGACTGCAGTACAAACACAGCATTTCCCCCCTCCCAGGGAATGCCACTCAAAAGCTCACTTCTCTTGAAGATGGGTTTTTGATACAAAACCGAAAAATGTCCAACACAGATGGCCAGAAGCTCCATCCCTTTGCTGACTATCCCTTCTTCAGCAGCGACAAACAACTTTCCTTTCCCTTGTTGTTTTCTTTTTTTGCAATACAAGAGAGTGATCTTTAAAACCACAAATTTCCATTATGAGTTGTAACTGCCTCTTTAACTAAACCACGCCATTTAATCTTGAAATTACTGTTAGGGGATTCTGGATCCTTTTCTTTGCTACCAGAAGGAAAGCAGCACCTGGTCTTCCCACACTCAGAAAAAGTACAGTTCAAGTTCACAAAACTAGACCTCAGTGATAAAGTCACAATGCTAAAAAGAAAGCCCTTCATCCCGTTTGGGAATTTTGGGGGTCTTTATTAATTGTTTCCAGTAAGACCGGATCTCGCAGGCTCGTGTGTGGGTGGCTGGCTGCACTCTGAAGACAGATGCAGGTGCCTGCCTGTGCTAAATATTTTGCACAAACTCAAGAGTTTGTTATATTTCAGTGGTTTTTGTTTGTTTAGCTTTATTTGACATCTAAAATGTGTATTCCAAACTAAGCAACATTCAGAACCCAAACAAATACACTCTCTGCATAAAAATCAGAATATATGTATCATGTTACCGAGTGAGGCAGATGCCAGTGACAAATGCTTTAAGAATTTTTTAGCAGCCACCTGAAAAATCACTTAAGAGTCAGAAATAAGTAGCAAAGGCCATTGCATGAGTCATCAGTGACAACAAGGAGAAAAGGAATGTGAATGGAATTTTTCTTCATTTTTTCTAAAGTGAGAGATGGCTCTGGCTGAAAGAAAATTATTTTTACTGTTACCAGAGGAAAATTTCCATTTGCAAACAGGGGAATTTCCACCTGAGACATATTGATGAAGACTCATTTACATAGCTGGAGGTAAAACTACAGCTTTTACCCTGGGAACAGTGATGAAGGAAAAACAAATTCTTTTCAGTAGCAGGAAAGTGCAAAATTTTTGTCCTCAAATTTTGGTCTACGAATAGATAATGTTTGTTTTCACTAAGTCTTTAAAAATATTTACAAAGAAGAGAAGATGTATTTCACAGAGGGGAACAGCCCAGCCAGCCTAAACAGAACCAGGACTGGGAAACTGTGCAGGACAAGTACTGACTATGTTAAACACTTGGATTATGTGCTACAAGGGCGAGTGTGGCTCGAAAAATAGAGTAAAAAGCTCCCTTTTTTATTATGAGAGCATCATCGTTTGAAACACAGCAGCAGCCAGGTCTGAGCGGGGCTGGGTCTCCCCTGGCAGCAGCAGGAGGCACCTGAGCAGCTCCAGGGGCAGATCCCANACAGAATCACCCTGCCCTGCCCCTTCCCAGGGCACAGAATCACCCTGCCCTGCCCTTTTCCGGGGCACAGAATCACCCTGCTCTGCTCTGCTCCTTCCCGGGGCACAGAATCACCCTGCCCTGCCCCTTCCCAGGGCACAGAATCACCCTGCCCTGCCCTTTTCCGGGGCACAGAATCACCCTGCTCTGCTCTGCTCCTTCCCGGGGCACAGAATCACCCTGCCCTGCCCCTTCCCAGGGCACAGAATCACCCTGCCCTGCCCTTTTCCGGGGCACAGAATCACCCTGCTCTGCTCTGCTCCTTCCCGGGGCACAGAATCACCCTGCTCTGCCCCTTCCCAGGGCACAAACTCCCTGCTGTAGTTTCCCTCGCAGGGCAGTGGGAATGGGAATGTTCAATATGGGATCATTTCAGAGATCAGCATTCCCCCCCCCCCACGCCCTTTTTTATTGCTGGTTTTCCTGCTGTTCCCACAAAAAGGAGGAAAACCCAAGCACCACAAGCCAGCGAAGTCTTTCGAGTCAGCCACCTAAAACATGGGAGAGAGAGGACAGCATGGAAGAGCATGCTGCTCATTTCAAGGAAAAGACCTAAATACTTGAAAATTAAGAGGGAAAAAGGTCCCACTCCTTTAACTGGTGCTTTAGCTGAGTCTGGCACATTAAAAAAAATCTACTCCTAAATAGATAATAAAAGCACCCATATTTGTAAGCAGCACTGAATATTAATTCAGTTATTGAATCAGGTGACTGATAGCAGTTTCCATGGGCAGTCTCAATTGCTTCCTAGAAGAGGCTGCAGCCTCTCTTGGTATTTGTACATTTTACAGCACTGAGCAATGAGGCTTCACCCAAGTGAATTTTCCATTTTTACAGAATGGCAGCGAGCTAACACAAATTACAGAGCTCGGGCACCTTTGTCCGTACAACCACTCGTTCACTGGGTTGGAAAATTGTGAAGATCTTGGATTGAATTTGATACAACTCCATTTTCAGCAGGTCCCCAATAGCCAGGGTCTGTGTTAGTACATCCAGCTCACAGCAGCTCCCCTTGTATCCCACAGGGAAAATGTCAGTATTATCCACACTGCCTGGACATCCCTTTGCTAAAGGGTCTCTGCTGGGAGCCTCTGCTCCATCACACGGACCTGAAGTCCAGCTTTTACCCTGACACAAAGAGGAATAAACCATCAGACAAAAGCAGCCATAAAGCACCTGCAGCCGGTGGTGCTGGGGGGCTCAGCAAGATGGTAACTTTGCATTGAATTTCCTATTTTACTTCCTTGCTACCTGCAACAGGAAAAAACTCAACCTCTCATTTCCTTCCTCCTACCCACTTTCTGTTTGGTGTTTTGAGTGGCTGGTGCAAACCAGCTGCAGTCAGGAGCCAGATTTTCAATTTGCTCTTCTTTTGAGGCCATGGATAGAGACACAGAGCAGAGTCTGCTGGTTAAAACGACAGAACGACAGGGGTGGGGAGAGGGCAGAAACAGACACAGAGCTCACAGGCACAAGGGGAATGATGTTTGGATGCCAACAGGGTGGAACTGGGTGCACAGCACTGTCAGAAAGGAGAGGACTGAGCACGACTTCGGCTTTCTGAATTAGTCTTGGAAATTTAACGGAAAAATGTGACGAAATCTTTGCACCCTCTTTCCATAAGCACCAGCCCCACAGGTATGTGCTGTTCTGGACAGCACAGAGATGCTGCCAAGCCACATTTCGTGACTGAGGACGGAATGACCACACACCACCCACCCACTCATCCACACTTCGGGGTGCTCTGGGGGGCCAAGGAACTCACTCAACCCCCCAGAGAAGAGTTTGCAAAGAAAAGATGACTTGAAAGACATTCCTCCCCACCCTCAGAAGCCCCCAGCAAAAATACAACTACTGACTACACACGTGATTCCTTCGGTGGCAGAAGGAAAAAATCAGAAGCCCTTCGGCACTAAAAATACATCCTTCCTCCTCCTCCTCAGACTTCTCCTTTCCCGGAAAGATCTCTCCCTCTGTGCCATTTCCCAGTCTGTCACACTCGTCTCTTGGCTCCCACCCTGGAGCCAGACAAACCCCTCTCACAGCACAGAGCTCCCGACGGGCCCTAAGGGCTTTTACTGGCACCCACTTACAGCCCATGCCCTGCTAACAGGTCATGCCCTGACCATTCCCCCCTGCACATGATTTATTTACCATTCTTCTCTTCCTTCAAAGCTTTATTGATTGCTGCTGCTCACTCTGTGTGCTCCCTGCGATGGGGAGGCACACGCAGCAGTGAGGACAGACCCCAGCACCACTGGCTGCTCCTCAAACACCACAGCTTTGTCTGTAAGGATCCACAGAGCAAACCTGGAGGTTCGAACAGCTCCCTCAGATCACCAAATGACAGAAGCCCAACCAACAAACCCCTCCAAACCCACACCTCTTTTTTTCACTGCTGAATCAGAACCAGCAAAAGCCCGCAGAGATTTGAAATGTGCATCCCTCCTCCTGGCAAAATACAAATACAGCCGTCTGATCTCATTTACCAGCGTGGCTGAGCTCTTGATCCCCATGGCTCTCATCTTTACTGCGTCTTTGTCTTCCCTTATCTCTGATAATGGGCACGGCAGAATGTTTGGTGATAACAGATTTATCACAGGCACTGGGAATGGCTCAGTCCACAGCATCAGAGCGTTTTCCCCTACTCCTCTTCCTGAACCTCTTTTGTGGGGTTCCAGCTGACCACAGGAGGAAAGGCAGCCAAACATCTACTCAACTTACAAATGACAAAAAATAGCACATGAAATCCTGCTAAGTTGCAAAAAAAGTAAAGATGACAACACCCAACAAACTTGCACAGGAGAGAGCTGACAGAGCAAAGTCCCTTCAGTGCCCTCCAGCCACTTTGGACAGCAGTGACCAGCCACAGCACAATCAAACCTCGATTAATTTTTTATCACCTTCTTGATGCTCAGTGTTTCCAGCTCATCACCAGCTGGTGTGCCTGTTACCTTGGCTGTACTTTGGAGACCTTGTAGGTACAAGCTGCCGTTGGTAAATGCGTGTCCTGCCCTCACATGAATTAGCAAACACTGAGGGAGCCCAGCAAACTGCTCCAGGGAAAAGTGGCCTTCCTCCACTGGCAACTTCAGGAGGCAGTGGGAGTTGTGGAGTAAGAGAAGCAGTGCTCCCCACTTATTGCCTTGGGATCAGTCTTACAGCAGAAAATTAAAACCAGTCACACTGCTTCTCTCATGTCACGAAAAATAAAGAGGCCATAAAAAACCCAGCCAGCAGCATAACCGATTCTGAATACAATGTTTTTCTCTGCTCTGAATGAGAAGTCAGCAGCTCTGATTGCATGTGTGCAAATTCCCCCAAAACTTCCCTGAAACCTTCCATTACAGAGTGGCAACTGAACTCTAGTATTAAGTTTAGGCTGATACTTGTTTATTTACTTCCATTAAGATTATCTGTTAGATCTTATCATGGGTGAGTGAATCACCCTCCACTACAAGTGTGCAGCTGGCTCTCCCTGAGGAGAGGAGCACAGCAGCAGCTCTACAGATTGCAAGTGCTCTCTGCAAAGGGACTTCTCCCAGCACGGCTTTTTCCTTCCCTTTTTGGCTGGTTGCCTTAACTGAAGAAAAATTTCTGGTGGGAGCACTAAGAGCAGCCAAGTGACAGGCTGTTTCCTCTAACATACAAGACAGTTGTAGCTTTTTTATGCTGTCTGTGTGCATTGTAGGTTTACAAAACCCAAAAAGATTTGCTTAGGTAATGCAGAAAAACCTCTCTGTGAGAGCCTGCAGAGCAAATTCTAAGCAGAGGTGCTGGGAAGGCTTGTCATGGGAAACAGAACCAGGAGGACTACAGCGCTTGGAATTAATCTGGAAGACATGAATGAGTGTCACCATGAAATCACCAACGACCAAGTGACATTTAGCACACAGTAGAGACTCGCTGTCAAATCTTATTAACTACATCCTTGTATCACAGCAGACAGCTCTGCCCACAGATCACAGACCACAGCATTACAGTGCAAAAATCATTCATGAGCCTGCTGGTGGCTCTGGAAGGAACCGCAGAATGAAGGAGAAAAAGGAATCCTAATGGAAATTTATTCCCATCATTTAGAAACCTGGACTAACCTGTATTCTGTCCAGCTCCTTTACAGCCCTGACACTAATTCTCACATGGAAAAGTCAGGTAACCCTTCTCAACAAACATTTGCACGAGCTGTGCTCACCTCTCTGTGTATCACTGGTCATACCGGGTACCACTGGTTGAAAAGCAATGAAAATGGCACTCGATCTGCAGGAGCCTTTGGTGGCAGCAGCTTCAGTGTCCCCACGCTCCTTGCCCTGCTCTAATGGGCATGCAAAGCTCATTTATTGTTTTTCATCCCTCCCCAGCCACTGATTAAAGGGGCATCTTACCCAATTCCCCTTCGTTTCCCACCCCCAGTGAAGTCCTGTCTTTCCCTGCTTTGGCAGCTGTTTTTCCTTCTCCTCCCGGCCCATTTGCCTGCTGTTGTCTTGCTAATTATTTTTACAAGGCTCAATAATTGATGCAATCTTCCCCATTTTTCATCTCCTTCCTGCAGCAGTGTTTGGCAAGCGGGGAACTCCTGCAGCAGCTGTGCTCCGTTGGCCTCCCACCCAGCTCCCGCCGAGAGCAGCCAGTGCCAGAGCAGGACTGTGCAATCTAATCCTCTATTTACCTTCCCCGGGCTCGGCAATCATTATCCAGAGGAGCAGCTTTGGAAGTCACTTAGCAACGTGCCAGCAAACCAAAGCTCTGATGTCACCAGCAGAAATAGCATCTCAGAAACACCTGGTTGTCTCACACCCTGAACCAAAGCATCCGGGGCTGTGGAGATCCATTCCTAAAAAAAATTGCTGCTTCTAGAGAATCTATCTTTGCCTCGCTGGCAGACGAGGCAGCAACACAGTGATTTCAGATTAAAAATAATCTCCCATTCTTCAATAATCATACTGAGAGAACAGGCCTCCTGCTGCCTCTCTAATGAGCACTGAACAAGAGCACAGGTCAGATACTAAAGTGACACAGGTCTGTGTGGTAAAGCAGCTCCCTCAACCCTCCCAGTTATTCACCTATGAAGAGGAATTACAGATTTAAAACAGCTTTCTTCACATTTTGCCATTTACTCATGGTCAAACAGGCCATTCCCCCCCCCCAAAACAGTGGGGACGAAACATGGCAGTAAATACAGAAATTACACTGACAGCAGAGTTCCTAATGCAACTTCTTGGTTTTTTAAGAATGCTGTCAGGCCCCTAAAAACAGAAGTCACTGTTCTTGAGAATTTTCAGTTCTTTGTGAATTTTCAGATAACAATTGTCCCTGGCTCTCAGTTTGGGAACCACTTCTCTGAGAGTTCACCCTTGTCCAGCTGTGCAAGCTGCCCAGGGCGTGGAAAGGGAGGGCAGCTCCTCACTGGTGCACTCCAAACCAGATGCTTCCTCCTTTCACACACTTGAGCAAACCTAGACTGCACGGTGGCTTTCAAAGCATAAAATCCCAGATTCTGCAGGAATCAGCACTGGTGATTCAGCATTCAGCATTATTCTGACACTGAGTACCTCTGACTGATTATCACAAGACTCCTAAGAACAGGACAAATTCTAGATTTGTCCATTCAAGCCCAGCTGAGGAAAACAACTCAGAGAGGAAAACTAATGGAAAGTTCTGCCGCTGCACGGCACTGAGCAGGGCATTTATGGGGGGCACACAGACACCAGGGCACCCCCTCCTCGGAGAGCCACCTCTGAGGGACAGGATCACACCTGGGGAGCCCACAAACACACACTGCCTTTTCCAGAGCCTGCACCCAGGCTTCTGCAGGTGTTTCCAGGGGTTTCTTCCAGGCGGCCAACCGCCAGCCCTGTCCTGCTCTCTTGCAGCTTGTTGTTTCTAAGAGCAGTGGTGTGAAAAAACAGGAAGCCATGCAGAGAGGAGGGAGAATACAGACTGAGGCACGAAACTGCAGCAGCCCCAGCTCCCCCAGCACTCACCCCACCCCCTCTTCCCTTCCCACCCCCTCACCACAGGCCACATTCTCGATGAGAAATGCTCTACTTGCTCTTGACGGGAAACTGGGTACGGAGCTGGGCGGCCGGAGAGCCTCAGCAGGAGGGGAAACCCAGCACACGGAGGGAAACGCAGCTCCCTGGGCTCTGATGGCCAGGAGTACCAGGAACAGCTCGAATCAGACTCTGCTCCACAGGTGCATCCCTTTTACACTTCAAGGAAAAGTTCCTAACTCCCTTGTCCTCTGAAGTTCAGATTTGCTGCTTCCAAGGTCCTCTGAGGACCATTCTGCAGGCTCGTTGAGCTTTGTCTGTGATTTGCTGCAACCCAAACAGGTCTTTGCACCATTCTATGCCCATATAATTGTTTAAGGAATAAGGATTCTGAGTCACATCTATTGACGAAAGCCAGCAGATCCTCTTGTCTACAGCTCTCTGTATTCACAGCTCTCCCAGTTCATACCACGCAGGCAAATCGTGACACAAATGTTTCGTTTTGCAGGACTCTTCATTGCTCCCACCCTTATCTCTTCAGTCTCCNCCTCTGACTGATTATCACAAGACTCCTAAGAACAGGACAAATTCTAGATTTGTCCATTCAAGCCCAGCTGAGGAAAACAACTCAGAGAGGAAAACTAATGGAAAGTTCTGCCGCTGCACGGCACTGAGCAGGGCATTTATGGGGGGCACACAGACACCAGGGCACCCCCTCCTCGGAGAGCCACCTCTGAGGGACAGGATCACACCTGGGGAGCCCACAAACACACACTGCCTTTTCCAGAGCCTGCACCCAGGCTTCTGCAGGTGTTTCCAGGGGTTTCTTCCAGGCGGCCAACCGCCAGCCCTGTCCTGCTCTCTTGCAGCTTGTTGTTTCTAAGAGCAGTGGTGTGAAAAAACAGGAAGCCATGCAGAGAGGAGGGAGAATACAGACTGAGGCACGAAACTGCAGCAGCCCCAGCTCCCCCAGCACTCACCCCACCCCCTCTTCCCTTCCCACCCCCTCACCACAGGCCACATTCTCGATGAGAAATGCTCTACTTGCTCTTGACGGGAAACTGGGTACGGAGCTGGGCGGCCGGAGAGCCTCAGCAGGAGGGGAAACCCAGCACACGGAGGGAAACGCAGCTCCCTGGGCTCTGATGGCCAGGAGTACCAGGAACAGCTCGAATCAGACTCTGCTCCACAGGTGCATCCCTTTTACACTTCAAGGAAAAGTTCGTAACTCCCTTGTCCTCTAAAGTTCAGATTTGCTGCTTCCAAGGTCCTCTGAGGACCATTCTGCAGGCTCGTTGAGCTTTGTCTGTGATTTGCTGCAACCCAAACAGGTCTTTGCACCATTCTATGCCCATATAATTGTTTAAGGAATAAGGATTCTGAGTCACATCTATTGACGAAAGCCAGCAGATCCTCTTGTCTACAGCTCTCTGTATTCACAGCTCTCCCAGTTCATACCATGCTGGCAAATTGTGACACAAATGCTTTGTTTTGCAGGACTCTTCATTGCTCCCACCCTTATCTCTTCAGTCTCCAACACAAGGCCAAGAGATTAAAAGGGTGGAGATGAAGAAACCACAGTTGGTGCAGAAACACTGGTAGGGGACAGAAAGGCCAAGCAAACCACCAAAACCACACCAGCACCCCGGCCTCCACGGCAGAGAAAATATTCCCAGCTTCACCCTGCACATAACCACAGCCGTGCTTATGTCAACCAACTGTCTGGATAAAAGAGGAAAGGAGGAAATGTCTGCCAGAATCCTGGTGTTGCTGAAAGCCAGGACAAAGCCAAACACCACACACAGCTTGGCCAGTGCTTCTGGAGAGCAGCGCTCCAAAATCAGTGTGAATGCAGGTGGATGAGCGTGCACAGCCTGAGCCACAGAGGGTGGCAGGGCACAAGGTGAAGGCACAAATGACCTGGCACATCCCCGAGCGAGTGACAGCCCGGGGTCAGATAAAGGCATTAACACCTGGAGACATCGGCACGGCACCTCCCTGCACCGTGCTTGGATCTGGTGAATCGAAAGTCTTTTACACCGATACTAACCCAGCACCACGCACAGATTAATTGTCCTGCTTTTCTACAGTTAGTATCACATAAAACCATTGTTAATTGCTAAAACCGAGGGCGAAGGAGTAAGGACAGACATGAGGCCACACAAAGGAGAAGAATGAAGCAGTCTGATATCTACTGGTGGGAAAGGGGAATGCTGAATTTCCTTAGCCCTGCCCAAAGCCTCTGTACTGTTCGCAAGGGGATGTGCTGGGCTGAGGTTTATTTATAGAACCTATAAGAATGTTGACCTAAGGCTATAACTTGGAGAAAAATAAGCAGAAGTCAGGTTTTCTAAATGCAGTCACAAACCCCAGAGAGAAGCTTACCAGTAAGACCCTCGGCTTTTAGGGAGAAGCAGAACTCAGGAGAGGCCCCAGCACTTCTGAGCTGCCAAGGAAAGCGTGCGAACCATGAGCCATCCCCTGGTTTGAGTGCAGCCCATGCTGCAGCTTTCTGTTCCAGCCACAGAAGCAGGGCAGGGTCTGGGGGGAGCTCGAGGGTGCCTGAATGAGCCTGAGGGGGATTCCCAGCATCTCTCTTTGCTGGCAGAGGTAGCCAGCCTTCCCAGGCTCTTAGATTTTTTTGTCTTTTTAAATAACTGATGCAGAAAGACGCTCCTACAAGCAGTGATTCAGAGCAGGGCCTTTATCTAAATGCTCTGAATCATTCTTTGAAAGAGACCATCCCTACTGACAGTCGGAGGAGCCTCTGGAGTAGGCAGACAGATAAAAGTGGTGATTAACTCTTGTGTGGCATTTGCATCAGAACACCCATGTAAGAGCCTGAGCTGATTGCTGCTGGGGCTGCGGCTCGTTATCCAAAACCTGCTCAAACAAAAAGCCAAGGCCGGTGCAATAAGGAGCGTTGGAGGAGGAAGAACAAGCGGTCTGCAATCCAAACGTTTGACCCACAGATAGCTCAGCCATGGGCATCCCTACTATTCTTATTAGGAATACCACGAAGGCCCCATCACCCCAGTGAAAACCATCCACGCCCAGCACGGTGGGCGATGCCGCTGGGAGGGGTGAGCAGGAGGAACCCCGCCGGTGCGGACGGCGCTTGAGCATCCCCATCCCCAGGTGCGGAATTCCCGAATCTCCCCGTGGCGCGGCTCCGGCGCGCATTTATCGTTTCGTTTTCCCGAGGGGACGCCGGTGTTTGTCCGGGAGCCCCCGCCGGCCCCACGAGCAGCGATCCCGGCGGGACACGGAGCGAACGCCCCATCTAGCGGCAGCCGCGAAGGGAAGGGCTCCGGAGCCCGGAAAGGGCCGGACAAAGCGCCCGTTTAGCGGCAAGTTGCTGTAAATGGCCGCAAATATCTGGAAAAAAAGCTTTTTGTGTGTGTGTGTCCCGCCTCTCTGGGCTGGGCCCTGCAGCCCATCGCCGCTACCACAGCGCGAACAAAGCGGAGAGGGACGACAAACCCCTCACTCGGAACCCACAAAAGCCAAAGCTGCCCGAGCGCCTCGCAGCCGCGGGCACGGAACCCCTCAGAAAGGATGAAATTCACTTTACACGCTCCTTATGATCCCTCATTTTCAAGAGGAACGATCCCGGCAGGAGCGATCTTTACCCGAGGGCACATCAAAGCAGCTTTGTCCATGCTTTGGGGGGCACCACAGCCGAGCCAGCGCCCGCAGCTGCGGCACCGGGTCCCAAACCCGTACGGGAGAAATGGTCGCACTCACCTCAGTCCTTCCCGGCCAGGTGGACGCTGAGCCGCTCCAGAAATAACCCCGGTCAGGCACACGGGGTACAGAGTTTGCGGGGATCCCCGGGCTGTGGGTGCCTGGGGCAGGAGACCCTCCCGACCCCCCAATCCCCCCGGGCGCGGCGAGTCTGGGGCGAAGCGGCTGGGTCCCATCAGCGCAGACAAGCTGCAGGTGTGAGGGGTGTGAGGGGGTGTGAG
>VZTG01002337.1:553472-572866 GCA_013397845.1 Melanocharis versteri | reverse complement strand
GGCGACAGGAGCGGCACGGAGCCGGTCGCACCCATCGCCCCCGGCCCGGGCAGGGCCGCTCGCAGGGCCCCGCAGGTACCGGCAGGATGATGGAGAAGCTGCTCCGCTGCAGCAGCGAGGATTCCACCAGTGCCGCATCGGTGCAAGCGCTGCAAGCCATTAAATCCTTCAAAATACACCTGTATGTACAGAATTATTAGTGGGCGGTTGCCAGTCATTTAATTAAAATACACCCTCCTTTAAAAACTGTTGATTTGATCAGCTTATGCCATCTGCCCCCCAACTTACATTACAAAATAAAAACATAAATTAAAGACCACACAATAACACATAAACACTCTCAGTCATGATTTCACGAAGAAAAAAAAAACCCTTTAAGTGCCAAATGAACACAGAAGTACCGTGTGCATATAACTGGACCACTCACACTAAGGTGAAAACTTAACCGGTTTTATTTTTTAAAGAAAAATATTCCTCTTTAAACACAAAGAATGAACTAAAAACCTCCGAGGAACAGCTTCTCCTTCCTTGGAGCATGTTTAACTAAACTGTACAGTGATAGAGCTCCCCAAAGAAGTACACACACATAACATACAGTCTTTCACAGGAAATAAGGTTTAGGACTTGAAATTGTCCCCCTCACCCTCTCTAGATACCCATTCAATCCAAAAATACTCTGTACCTTACTCCCGCCCCAGAACACAGTGATGATAATTTCTGGATGCAANAAAAAAAAAAAAAAAAGTATTGGCCAAATTGGCCCATTCTAGAGTTTCAACAAACGTCTGTGAGAGAGGTTAAGACCATCGTTATTTCCAGGAATGGTGCTTGGAAGAAAAAATATAGCAGCATCCACAGGCAACAGAAGCCCTTCAGTGCAGCTGCCCTGTTACGAGGAACCCAGCCAGTTCAGCAGTGTTTTACAGATGCTCCCAGCATCCAGGAAGAGGGAGTGGGAATCAAACATTCACGGGCTGCATCTGTTGCTTGAACAAACAGCCTAAAATTCAGTGAATCTGGCCTACATATGCCAGCAATGAGGTTTTTTAACCCCCCAGTGACCAATTTAATGTCTAAGGTTTTATGTAAAAAGGTGTGATGAACTTCAGAAACCAGCAACTCGTCCTACCCACTCCCTCTATCCCATCAAATAGATATGTGCTTAATATTTGTCACATCTGCCAAACTCCCCAGACTGCGGAACTGGAACCAGACTCCAAAATACAAACTCTTTCTAATTCAGAACAGCAAAATCATCTAAAGTATCTGCAAGGTCTCAGAACATGCTTAACAAGCCCATATCTAAAGAAAAAGTACCTGGACATTTTCAATGGAAACTAGGAAATGGAAACAGTCTGGAAATAAAGCTTATTTATACTCCACCTGATCATCAATTGTTGATATTATTAAGTCCTGTTCAAATCTTTATCAGGCCATTTTGTAAAGATCTTTTCCACTCCACACACTCCAACAGTTTTTACAGTAGGAAAAATATTAGAAAAATAAAATCTCCCCCCTGAACAACACTGTATGAAGATCATCAGTCACAGAGATTTTTACAGGGGGACCAGACAAACTTCTGTTTCCTCCAAACCAGCTTTGTACAGAAAAGAGCAGCAAGATAGACACAGTATCTACGAGCTAGATTAAGGCCAACAATATAGAGACAAACATGGGCTCAGATCTTCTGAAATGAAGAAACCTTCCAAATGTTTTTGTACATCTGCACGCACGCGCACACACACATCACACGCACGCTCGTGTATTCCTCAAGCAAAGGCTTCACAACTGTGAGAGCACCACGGGAGAGAGTTCTAGCACCAGAATGAAAAACTTCCCTCTTCAGTAATAAAAGCCAAAGTCTCTCTATTGCTTTGGACAAGGTCACCAAACCCCCTCCCAAGAACAGTTCTGGCTCGCAGCCGCAGAAGCACAGCAACAGGTTACAGCGCTCCTGTTCTGCAGGGCGGGTGGGAAGAGGTGAGGGGAGATGCTGCAGCTCCGGGGTTGCTGGAGAGGAGGAGAAGGTTGGTATTGCAGTCTGGTTGAGACCGAGACCCGCCGGGATCCAGGTGAGGGTGGTGGTAAAACTCAGCGCAGGCTGGGAGGTGAAAGTGGGAGGTTTGCATACGTGAAGTCACAGTGCACATCTGGGTGATAAAGACAAGCAAAGCCGTGGTATTTTTTGGCAGCTTGTCTCTGTATAGGAGGCCTCTAGGTAGGACAAGGATCCGTGAATGGGATGTCACACACTGCACCAGAACACCATGAAACCCAGAGAGCAGAGGTTTAAAGAGAAGCTTGGCAGTTGCTCTGCCATCATCCTGCCTGTACACATGCTCGAGTGAGCGTGCAAAGTCTATAAAAGGGACAAAAATCTCTTTACAACAAGGTTATGGGTCTGGTTTGGCTACGAGGAACAATTCATGCAAGTTACACCAGAATTCATCATCAATCCGCAGCACATCTTTCTGCTGCAGGTCTCTCCTGGCCCTGGGCCTTTGTCCAGGAGTGCTGGCAGTGCAGCCCTTCAGAGCTCTCTGAGGAGGCCGAGAGAGATGCAGAGTCAGGAGTGACTTTTCCTCAGCCCCTGGGATCAGCACGGCTGGGTGCAGGCCTGGCCTCCCCCTGCGAGGCACAGCAGGGACCAGTCTCACCCACAGGGAGGGCAGGAGCAGCAGCTGGAAGTGGGCAGCTTAAACCATGCAGGGAGACTTGGAAAACACAGAGACACCCCGTTTTTCAGTGCTTGGATCAGCAGCAGTAAAGCCTCATTTAAGCTGCTACACGCACGCTGATCAGTCTGGCTATGGCTCCCACGATCTACCAAGTGAGGCTGTGGTAGGAACTCAATTCAAACGTGCAAGAAAAGAAACGAAGTGGAAGGAAGGGTGATCATCACTGCGAGGTGTGACTCGCGGGTTCAGAGCAGAGAATGGTCAGCAGCAGACACGCTTTGTTCTGTGCACATGCAAGAGCACAAGAGAGGGAACAGCAGCAATCTGAGAGGGAGGGAAAGACACAGAAAGCACCAATTTAGGATGCAAACACAGGGCAGTGGGGTGGGGGAGTGAAATTTGAGGTAAAAGAGCCCAAAGGAAGAGATAACAGAAAAACTCTTTATAGATCCAAGTCCTGCTTCAGGAAATACACAGCTAATGCCAGTCAACTCTCACCAGGTATTCTTGACACACTGGTAAATCTTCTCTCTGCACTTGGTTTTTAGGAACCAAAACATCAAGATCAGAATTTCTCTTTTTTCCCTAAAATGCACTAAATGATTTTGAGTGTTCAGCACAATACTCTAAATGGCCCCTGAATTCTAAGCAATGCTGAAGACTCATCCAAAAGCAGAAATACCCAAATTACAAACCACTTCTGAAAATCTACTACTTTCCTTGGGCTAGACAAAAAGAATCTATCCAGAAGGCTGAACTGTCCAAAAGCAGGTTTGGCATTTCTCACTGAGAGCACCTAGACATTTTACTAAGTAAGAAATATCTTAAACTTAGCAAACCCCAGCATCAGACTGAGGTGTCAGGTTTCGGGATAGATGTATACAATCAGACAGCTCCTCACCTACCTCTAATAGAACAGATTTGTGCGATTTACAGCAAGAACAGGCTCTGCCACTCACTGCTTCAGTGAAAACTGCAGCAGAGCTGCGAGCTGAAGCCCTTTGACTATGGTGCAAACCACACCAGGATCCTTTCTTTCTACCCACTTCAGAGTAACACAATTAATGCCTCCTGGGCAAAGCAAAGCATGGGCTCCCAGGCTCTGACGCAGCCAGCACAGGTGTCTGTGTGGGGGCTGTGCAGCCCTGCAGCCACAGAGCTGGCTGGACACAGGGACACACGGGGGGCTGAGAACCAGCATGGCCACAATGGAACTGCTGAAAGCGGCCTCAGGGCCAGCTCCAGGTGGAAGCACAAGGACATCTAAGATGCAAGAACATGACAGAGCAGCCAAGGTCACCCATGTGCTTAGGCAAGCTTAAGGCAACTAAAGAAAGTTCACTGACAATTTAAAGGAGAGTGCCAAAGAGAAGAGAGAAGAGGAACCACTGAGCAGAGCTGGGGATGCTGTTCCCGTAGCCAAAGCTCAGCACCAGCTCCTTAAGCCATCCCTCTTCTTCAGCTCATTTGTCCTGACTCTCCCCATTTTACCAGCACCATCAGCACGAGGTCAATATGTCAGAAAGAAGAGCTGGGGGTAGGTTCCTAAAAACGCAGCTCACACATTTTCAGTCTTGTGTCTCAGGTCAGTTCTTTCAAAAGAAAGTGTGTGGGCCGTTGGACTGGCCTCCTGCTTTGAACTGGAGCTGGGAGTTCTGCCTGCCATCTCCAGGGACAATCCTGGGATATGTTCTACCTGGAAGTGATGGCAGCAGCTGCCCAGGCTCCTTTTCGTGACAGCTGAGCGTACAGCAGTTTTTTAAAAAACAGCATGCACCGGTGGCATGGCCATTGGCCATGAAGCCATGGTTGAATTCTTCTTGTCTCCTCAGGACCAGGTGGAGCCAGGGAGAAAGGGAGTGTGGCACAGGTCAGCGCAGGCTCCTGTAGACGTAGGCTGACGTGAAGACAGCGTTGAGAGTCAGGCTCACGGCGAGCAGGCCCCGGAGAGCAGAGGTACCAAAGCGACCTTGGCAGGAGAGGAGAACACAGGGGAGAAAAGGGAATAGGTGAAAGAGATATTAAAGAACTGATAAGTAAAAGTGAACAAATGTTGTACTGTTTCTCTCTGCCCAGCAGAAATTGCGGAAGAACTTTTCCTGTCAGGAAAGACTCCACTGCTCTCTTTTGGCTCTATTTTCATCTCATGTCATGGTCTTGACACCTGCATCCCCACCCCTCTTCTTCCGTCTCAGTTTAGCACTTTGTCAGTGTTCTTCAAACAGTCCAAAGAACAGGAACAGCTCTGTTATGATCTTAGAACAGCAGGCAGAAGGTCCATTCTGCAACTACTTCTTTGATTTCCAGGGAAGATCTCAGTTACCCTCATAGAAATGCTCACGCATGCACGAAGCACTCACATGACTTGCACTCACCTCTCCAGCCTGCCAAATCTTCCCCTTTGGTAGTTGTGTCTACCACACAGGTAGACGAGTGTGATGAGCGATCCTCCTTTTTGATGGAATTATCACTGCAAATACTCCCCCCTTCCACAGCAGATCTCATATCTGCAAGGAGAAAAAGACAGGAAAATTCACCACCTGGGTTTCTCCTGAAGGTTCCCCATCCACGTGGCCCAGATGTTGCAGGGCTGTGCTTGCAAGCCAGCTCCTTCCCAGAAAAGCCCCGCCGGGGGTGCAGCACTGTCAGCATACCAGGCACTCCCCGCTCCACGAGGTTCTTCCTGGGGAAGCCGGGCAGCTCCGGGGCGAAGAGGTTGCTGTCGGAGTGGGTGTGCTCCTCGGAGCCGCTCGGCGTCAGCAGGGCCTCGCTCTGCGACGGGAACAGCAGCAGCTTCTGCCCCTGCAGGTTGAGGCGGGCGGGGCTGATGAGCGGCCGGCGGAGGCGCAGCGACCCCGAGCTGGAGGTCACCGAGCCCGCGACCGACGGCGCCGGGGACGGGATGCGGGACGGGGCACCGCCGCCCGACAGCAGCGAGAAGGGATCTGCAGCGGAAACACCCCCCGGACAGAAACACCGGGTTATCGTCCCGTACGACAGGCACAGCTCTCCCTAACAGCTCTACGAGGAAAAGGAATGGGAGTTGCAAATGCCCACCAATGTATCCTGCACTAAAATTATTTATTTATTTGAGTCCCCACACTGCAAAACACAGAGAAATTCCGCAAGTACTTCAGTACACTCAGGAATGACTCAGGAATCAGGTTATCAGGAGCCTGGCGAGCTTTCTCTTTGCTCTGCTGTGTCCATCCAGGAGAGCCTGCACAATACATTTTGCAGGTGAATGAATTGTACTGGCACGTCCTTCGGAGCTGGTGGGGAAGCGCATTGGGATGCAGCAGGTTGGCACCAGCCCAGGCTCTGACTGCCTCTGCAGCAGCACAGACAGCCCAGGGACCTGTCTGGGCCAGAAGGGCACCAGACAGGTCACGGAGGGCACGGGAGCAGGAGGGCAGAGCGGCCGAATTACCAACTCGCACTCTGCTGGGAAAGCTACAAAAGAGCTGCCCTAGGAACAGCTGAAGTCTCCTGTCCAGCAGGCTCGACCCAGCTCTAATCAGCAAAGGGCTCCTTGTTTTGTCTCACCGGTGTCACCGTGAGTTCTCCCAAGGACGACATCCAACACAGACAGCACCCGATTTTAATGCAAACCCACTCCGAGCTGGGGCTCTCCCTGCAGCATTTCTAACAGCAAAATGGACATTTTCACTGGAATGTGAGCAGGGAGGAAAGAATTCAACCACACCACGTGTTTCAACCCACTCAGCGCAAATCCTGCAAAGACAGCTGTTCTGGAAGGCCTGGAGCAGTACCTGATGTGGGGGATTCCTTGGACTGCGATGACTGCGAGGCCGGTCGGCTTCCACTGAATAAGTAGCCAGAATCTAAAAGCAAAAATGAAAAAATTTGAACCCAGCTACTGCCAAACCCCAACTACCTGATGCTGGATACTCCTCTGTGCCACAGGAGCAGCCATCCCTGAACAGGACTATAACATGTGGATCCCCCCCGCCCATCTCCTCCTGAAGCACTGTGCCACTGCAGTGCCATTCCCTGCGGGACAGTGCCCTGCACACTCACCTGGATCCCTCCCAGCCCATCTCCTGAAGCACTGTGGCCCTGCAGTGCCATTCCCTGCGGGACAGTGCCCTGCACACTCACCAGCCCATCTCCTGAAGCACTGTGCCACTGCAGTGCCATTCCCTGTGGGACAGTGCCCTGCACACTCACCAGCCCATCTCCTGAAGCACTGTGTCACTGCCACAGTGTCACTGCCACTGTCACAGTGTCCTGTGGGACAGTGCCCTGCACACTCACCTGCCCTGGCCAGCGAGGGGATGGTGCCCAGCGAGAGCGCCCGGTTGAGACGGCCGGGAAGAGAGGATGAGGAAGTTCTGCGTGGGGACCTGAAGAGCTGCTGGTTTGTCAGGTGGAGGATACTGGGTGGTGTTGGGACAAACAGAGACGTAGCAGGTGAAGGGAAGGCTGTGCCAGGGCCGCTGGGAAAGACAGTAATGGAGTCCCCAGAGAGGAACCTGCAAAGGACACGCATGACAGACACTCAGCAACTGTGCTTGCAGGAACACGTGTTTTGTTACCAGGTTTGGACTAACTTTTCAGTGCAGGAGTGCTGAAGAGTTTATGGGAATATTCCTATGCTTTGGGAAAAGAAGAACTGCTCAACCTTACTCAAATTATTGTGCACCAACTTGTCCCACAATACAGGGTGGAAAAGAGGGTGGGACAGTTTAGGAATTCCAGTGCAAATACCTTGGATGAGAGAATTACCCAGAGAATCCTTTATGAAGTCCAGATATTGAAAATACAGGAATTTTGTATTATTTTTAACAATTGAATGAAAATACATGAAAGAAAGTCTAGAATATGAACCAGAATCTCTGAATCATCTTCTGTAAGATTTTTTAGTTAGAAACAGGTAATAGAATTGTCAAATAAATAATGATGAAGAACTGAGTATGAAGTGCATATGTTTTTAAATGGAGGTATCTGACTTTGCAGACACCATTTAGCATGCACAATATTGGGAAGCTTAATCTCACTTCTGATGGAAACAGAGACAGATGAGACCAGCAATATGGTTACACGGCTTTTCTTCTGTCAGAGGAAAGCCAGGAGTAAATCAGAGCGTGAAGAAAACCTCAGCCTCGCACTGTGGGGTGATTTAAGCATGTGTCATTCTCTCCTGGAGATTAAAGAGGTGGTGCACCAATATTATGCCGTGCTAACTCCAGAGCTAAGATTACAATATAAAGTATCTTATAAACTACTTATCTGCTAGTGGGAGGCAGCTGTCACCAATCCTGACCAGCTCAGTGAGGCTGAACACGTGAGCCAAGCAGGGATGTGGTGCAGGACATGCCTCCAACAGCAGCCAGGGATGTGCTGGTCCTGCAGCCCCAAGGGCCCAACCTCTCCAGGGTCCAGAGGACCTGCCAAGGGGGTCCTGCCTTGCATCCATGGGGAGTCCTTTAGTGCACCCCCACACACATCTGCCCCACCACACACACAGATGGATGTGCCAGCTCAGCTTTGTAAGAGGAAATGAATGGGAAAGGGAATCAGAAGTGCAGCTCAGGACTGATATGAATCATAGGAGAAAGAGTGGTACCTACCCCTCCTTGTGCCATGGCTGTGGAGGGCCAAATCAGAGCATCACCTGTGAGCAACACAGCTCTTTCCTAACTTTGCACCTTCTGTGTCTTTGGGCTAAAGGATCCAACTTTACACAGCTCCTTGCTGCAGCAGAAAACAGCTTAACTGGTTTACTGGCTTTTGGAAGTCTTTCATTAAACAAGCTGGAAGATATTACAGTCATTTATCACTCATAACCACAACCCTGGGATTGTAACTGTTTTGGATCAGGCTTCCAATGGCTCTGCTGCTGAACAGCCTCACTTCTCAACCTCACCAAGTTAGTGCAGCCAGATCCTCATGGCAGTGAAGAATCATTTGCCTTGCACCACCCAGAAAAGGAATTTTTCTGATCAGCAAAGAGGA
This sequence comes from Melanocharis versteri, assembly GCA_013397845.1. Lineage (NCBI taxonomy): Eukaryota > Metazoa > Chordata > Aves > Passeriformes > Melanocharitidae > Melanocharis > Melanocharis versteri. The sequence goes on along the minus strand of VZTG01002337.1, from coordinate 564,209 downwards.
GCTGAAGAATTTTACGTATAGCTTATTAATGCCTTAGGACTGAATGCTGACCAAAGTATGTCTTAAACATTGATCTGTTCTGAACAAATTCCTGCTCAGTGTGCAAAATCCTGTTCCTGTTCTCTGCACTCTTTAGTGTTTGCCACTGCCATGTCAAGAGGGCTCGATGCTGCTAAAAGCTCTCATGGGAATGTGCTCCATGCCTGAGAATGGGCAGCTGAACTAAACTTCTTCCAGAAGCAGATGAAAAAAGGTGAGGAGATCAAGAGGATCATAAGGCAGGAAGCAAGCACATCACAGCCCTGGGATGGAGCACTGCAGCTGTGTCTTTGCTCCAAGCCACTTGTCACGTGGTAATACTGGCTCTGGCAACAGTAAAAAAAGTAACATAAAAAAGAGAAGGAAAAAAAAGGCTCTGGAGTCAGATAGTTTGTGGAAATAGTCAAGGCCTGGAAGCCGTTTATTTCAGAACTTGATATTGTGAACATCAAAAATTGGGTATCTTAATTAGTGTTTACAATGATCACAATGTTACTAGACAGTTGGGCACAACTCTGCTACACAAATACTTTAAAAATAAATAAATAGAAGGTTAAAGAAGAGTATTACATGGTATGGGACTGTACACGGTCCTGAAGAAACACCTCCTGCCAGGAGAGCCTCCCCTCCTCTGTCCCAACAGCTCCCTGTTATGCACAGACACCACCGTGTGTGTGCCTTTTGAATTCACATTTTACCAGAGACGCTGCATCATCCCTGGGACAGAGAGAGACACGGGAGGGCACGGGGCAGGCCAGGCTGCAGATGGACCCACTCCTCTACCACAGAATTCTGCCCATGAAGTGAGAGGGGAAGATGCAGCCACAGGCAGGCAGCTCGGGGAACGTGCCCAGGTTCATCTGCCCAGGGCGGTCAGGGCCATGTGTCAGTCAGGGGGGAAATGCTTCCTCTGGACTGAGCTGTGAGTTACCACGTACAGAGGCCCCTCTCCCCGGGCAGGGGGGCAGAACAGGTCCCTGTCAGCCCAGGAACAGGTCACTGGCTGGGGAGCAGCACCCTGTGTGTCCTGACACTGCTCTGCTCTGCTGCACCTCCTCACTCAGGGCCACAGCCTGTGCCTCCAGTCAAACCCACAGAACCAGGAGCAAAGAGCAATACAGGAATAAAAAACAGGCACAAGGAGAAGGGAGAATAATGCTAAAATGGGCACAGCCCTCAGACACACTAGTATTTTGATATGTGACTTAGAAAGCTACAAACTTCAGCTGCCAAGAGTAAGAATTCTTGTCTCCTGCCTGTTGTCCTGCTTTGGACGAAAAAGGAGGGTTGAATTAGAGCTGCCATGTCCTGCACTAAGACCTTCTAGTGTACAGATGTCTGGCATCACTTGTGCCTTTCCCCCTAGCTGGTGGCACAGAGTGGGGAGGTGTATGTGTGTGTATGCACATCCTATGTCTACATAAATCCAGAATTGCTGGCATGCCAAAAATGTTCAGGGAGCCTCTTCCTGCCTGTGCACTCAAGAGCTTTGGTCCCAAACGAGGCTTTACAGGGGATGACTTCAGGACTGAGTACTGTCCCTCTCACTGGAGAGCACCTCAAAGAGCCAAGTGCACCTGCAGGTGACAGCACACCTGGAAGGACCTGGCAGGTTGTATGTGACAGCACACAATTTCAAAAGCATCTCTGAAAACCAAAGCAAAGCCATTTACCACAGCTCCCTTCAACTTCCAAGAGTGCAGTCAGTCTGGAGCAATTATCTGGCTATTAATTATATTAATTTTTATATGAGCATAAATACTTAGTCCACATTACATCAATACATACTTCCTATAGTATCTAAGCATGATTATTAGCTTCACATAATTTCAGCGCATTTGAAAAATATTCATAAAGCCAAAATAAAAAGCCACAACACCGTTCTTATATTGCCACATGTTCTCACCCTTCGACACACCCAAGCTCACTAGGGCATGCAAAGCATGGATGTAGGAAAGGAGGAGTTAGGAGAAAGGACAGAACTGGATATAAATACAGTGTGTTCAGAATGGTGAAGGGCCACAAAGGCGTCAGTTTGCATGCACTGATGTCACTGAGGGCCTCGGGAAGAAGAGAAGCAGCAGCAGCAGAGATGCTGACTTGGTTGCTACCTCTGGGTTCTCCCTCACCCCCTGTAGAGTCCACAGAGCTGCTCAGAAATGTTAGCCCAAGTGTCCTCTGATGCCCTGCCACACTCAGTGGTGGCACAGGAAGGACAGAAGCGCTGGCCTGGCAGACACATGGGCACTGCTGCCCCCACGCTGCAGCCATGGTTCCACCAAGCAAAGCAACACAGTGCTGTCCCAAATCTTGTCCAGGGAAAGGCACTTCATGAATTCACATTGGCCCCTTTGTAAATCTGGCTCTGCTGGGCAGGGTACAAGATTTTGAGCTGGCAGATCAGCCACTAAGGGCCAGAGTCAGGCACTTGGGGATGGAGCAGATTTGATTTCAAGTGACACACAAACCCACTAACAATCCCTCAGCACCTCAGCCCTATTCTGCTGTACCATCCCCTGCTCCAGACACATGCTCAGTGTGAAAAAGCAGCACCTCGAATTAGGGGCTTTTGGGCTAAAACCCTCTAATATTGTTAAGATGTTTGCATGCTCTGGCCTGCATGGCTGAGAGAATCCTCAGGCAACAAAACTGCACCTCTCCAGGTGCCACAGGTCACCACGTGTTCCTCTGTGGCCTGAAGTAAGAGCCCAGCTAAGGGAAAACAAGAAGCTCAAAGCACTGACCAAGTGGTTCTGCATGGTTTTGTGTCAGCTGTGGTTGTCAGTTACCAAGCCTTTGTTAGCTCTTAGCCCAGCCAGCAGAAGCAAATGTGTCACACAAAATAGCACCTTGGCTTCACAGGACAGGAGCACTGTGCACCAAAACACACATTTTCTCCTGCTGGACTCACCGTGGGGCAAGCAATCATGCAGTCAGATGATGTACCTCAGATATCTCCATCTAGATGACACAGATGATGTATCTAACTGCTGAGTGAAAAATGCAAAGCACCTTCCATGCAGAAGCCATGGCATGGCAGTGTCTAGAACAGCCTATTTGGCTTTGAAATCAGGTGTGGCAAGAACAGTCTCAGTAAAGGCAGTAGTGGTTTGACTATTTTTTTTCCCCACAAACAGTCAACAGTAGAATACTGCTAACTTATGACTAGTCTGCAGGGCTCGTTGTCAGAGACACAACTGGTACAGACTGAATGCTACAGTTTATAAATCAGAACACCTCTGGACAAAAACCACCCTTCTCCTCCTTTCTTCCCTTACCCTAAAAGATCCATCATTCTCCACCATCAGCAAAAGCATGTGAGACAAGCAGAAAGAGAGGAGACTGTCAGCATCAGAGTCTCTAAAACACCAAAAATTCAATTGCTGCAAGTTTGGTTTTGAGGCTCTGAGGTTTTTGTTGTTTTTAGAAGCAGCAGCACAGACATGCTGAGGCACCGAGAAGTGGGGAAAACAAGCTGACACCTGAGCAAAAACAAAAGCTTCTTTGGCATTAAAATTGAACCCCACTTCAATATGTACTTTGTCATTCTGTTTCACCTTTGAAATTTTCCCAATTACAAGCACAAAAGTTCTTCAATTGTTAAGTTGTGAACAAAGCACCACAGAGATCAGTTGTACAGCTTGGCCATAAAACAAAGTAGCTTTCTGATGTTCTGACATATAAATTAGTGCAACTAGTAAATACACTTCATTTGTATTAATCTGCATAAAGTGAAGACCAACGGATGTCACTTGCAGTTAACATATCTCCCAGATTAAAGGACTTTAAACTCAGTAGAGATTTGCACTTGCCGTGCAAACAGAGCTGAAATCTTCCTTAACAGGATTATTCAGGCTTCACAGTGTAAATCCTCTCCTTCCCACAGTTCTACCAACTGCCTGTTCCCAATACTTAGTGTGCATCCTCCCCATCCCATCCCAGCACTGCACAGGGAAAAAGAGAAGAGAATAAGAGAAAAGAACAGGCATGGCGAACCAATGTAACATTTAAGAGGAAAATATCACAAAAGGTGCCTGATCCCAGGAAGCTCGAGGATGGGTCAAGTTTAAATTGAAAGAAAAAACCAAAGTGCTCCTAAAAAGAAGGGAGGAAAACAGCTATTGAGAGGAGATAGGAGACGATATGAAACGGGACACAGTGAAGCTTAACACAGCCTTGACTTTCAGCTCCTGAAAATAAAACATCTGAGGAGGCTGCCAGCCATCTTTAGAAGCTGCCACTGAGAGTTTCCCTACTACTGGGCAAGAAAATTTGGACAGATTAATTTCATTCTTATTAATAAAAGGATATTGCTGACAGAAATCAGGCATGACATTACCATGACCCTTCCCACCGAGTTTGTCAGCTGCTCATACCCCTCCTTTCAGCCTTCTCAATATATCCTTCAAATATGAGACTCCTCCCATCCCTTGAACACATCTCACAGGAGAGCAGCAAGAGGAACTTCCAATCCAAATTGTACAGGTAAGTGCAGAAGACAATCACAGCAATAGAAACATCAGTCTGTTCTTACATGTACTTTATGAGGAAAATTTGGAAGTCCTGAAGCAGGAAGAAAGGAGGAATTAAAAAAAAAGTCCAGATGCCTTATTTCACTTAATGGCCACAATAGCTCAAGGTTTCCTGTGCCTGTGAGCTGGAAGACAAATGTTTTGGGTCAGGATTGCTAAGTGATGGGAGTGGGGAAGATGGAACCAGACTTTGCAGGTGCTGGATTCCTCTTGTGGGTAGGTAAGTAAACAACCCTCAGCATCATTCACAAGCACCAGAATGGAGCCAGGTTCTGTTAGCTTGGAGGTGGATATTGCAGTTATCTGAAGGCACCAGAAAAAGGTTCCAAAGGAGAGCCCAGCTGGGCAGCAGGTCTGTGTGGCTGTTCCCTTGCTAAGTTACAGGCACACAGCCAGGAGCTGCACCTTTCCACGACTCAGCCTGGCTTATTGTTAACGAATTTCAGAGCTTTTGGCAGTGCTACCTTAATGCTTTCACAACAAACACCAGCTCGAGGAACAGTAAGTACAAACAGCTAGGAAATAGCTTTTGTTTCCTTTAAAAAAGCTCCTCTAATTTCACCAGCATCTGCAGCGCCCAGTAGTGTCTACATTTTTCAGCAGGAGTTGCAGATACTTCACAGTGAGAGCTCCATTCTGATTATTTTATAGTTTATACACTGGAAGATCACAAGACCCAACTAACTTGTATCAGACTGCTAGGGTGCTGAGTCCCACTGTGCTATTCTGAACAGAACAAAATAGCAGATCTTCTGTAAAAGTGCTATTTTCTCTTGAAAGATCAAAATCCATACGAGAAACTTGGTGGAGTGCCTTTCAAACAACTGTGCAGGACAATCAGACTGCTTATCCTAAGAGGCAAGTTAATCCTAAAAAACCCAAACAGCTGGAAGTTCCTTCCTCCCCACACAGTAATACCCAGCCACCCCAGCTCTCAGCAGAGGACTGCCAGGCACTCAACTCCAAGTCACAATTTCCAGACTCCTTTTTTCAGCAGTATTAGCACAATGCCAGACTACAAAAACAACCCCTGCAAGTAACCCAAAAAATGCATCTCTGTTGCCATGCAGTCCCACAGCAGAGCTCCCATCCCTTCCTACAGCACACCCTTCCGATCTGTGTCCTCAGTAATAAACACTGACTGAGTAACGATGTACAATGAAAGCTGGTCAGATATTACAGTGTGAGGTTGTCAGTTCCGTATTTCTTCTCTTTCTAAGGCTATAGCAGTGGAGGAACATAGGCATTTTTATCCAGTTGTGCTTGTACACAGATGTTGCTTGGGGAGCAGGTGGGTAAAAAACCCAAAGAAAACTGGCATTGAAAGCAACAACCACTGGTAGATCTGAAAATTTAACCTCAGACAGCTGAATACTTTCAGGTATTAAGACATCCTGAGCTACATGATTTTTTAAAGCACCTTTTTGAATAAATTACTGAAGTTCCAGTCGAAAGCACTTAAGGACACTTCTCCATTTAAAACAGGAGCCAGGAGAAGGGCAGAGTGAGAGAGATGCAGGTAAGTGATGCTACACAGTGGAAGGCGAGAAGAACCAGGTTATGGGCTCTGTGTGGTCCCTCCTCGCGTGCCTGGGCACCACAGCACATGTTAACGAGGACTCCAAATCCAGAGGCAAGTTCCCATCAGTTCCAAATTAAAATGACCAGCACCATTAGGAAAGTGAAGGCGGCCCGGGCCCCATGGTGGATCAGGGCAGAGGGTTCCTCTGTGAGTGGCTAAGGATGGAGAGGCAGTGAGAAGAACCAGGAGGACAGGAGGAGCCAGAATCTCTTTGGCTGGAGGAGCAGAATGGGGAGGAGGCTGCATTTATGGAGCAGTTTGTGAGGCAGCTGCTGGAAGAACTGAGTTTGGGGAAGCTGGATATTTGTACTGCTGACGTAGGATGCAGGAGGGAGGGAGAATGGAGGCAGCACGAGTAGCTTCCATGGCTAGCAGTGGAAATGCTCCGAGCAGCTAGCACAGTGGTAAGCAAGGACGGGGAAAAAATTATATATATATATATATACACACACATATATATACATGTACGTATATATATATATAAAGGAAGAAGAAATCTTCACTGCTTATCTAACTTTAAAAAAGAGAAACAGAGGAAGGGAAAATAACAAGAGGAGAGAGAAGCACCAGTCGCAAAGAGTTCACAAGGCTTTTTTCCTCCTTCCCCCAGCGTCACTGCTCTGGCTCTGACCTTCGGGGCCGGAATCTCCGCTGGCCCGTTGACTTGCGCGTGGCCACGGCTGCGGTGAAGCCCACCAGGCAGCACAGGGACGTGGTGCCAAACTTGGCCGTGTCCAGCCAGCTGGGCGTGTCCATCTTCAGGTACCTCTCGGCCAAATGCAGACTCATCACTACGAACCACAGGACTGAGGCAAATGCATCGATCCGCCGGAGCCTGCAACGGGAAAAGGAACCAAACACGAGTTCAAACACCAGGGAACCACCTCGGTCCTGAGGAGGGAGAGGGAGGGTGGGGAGGATACCCAGACTGAGCAGGCTCTGTACTGCCTCTGACTACAGCACATCATGGGCAGCCCGGCCTGCTGCTGGGCAAGTGTCTGAGCAGATCAGTTCCATTTTCTACCAGAGCTGCACAGGCAACTTTTCATTCACAGTAATTCAAGCTTCAATTGAATGAATCAAGGCATGCAGCATCACATGTGCCACTCTGGAAAATGTCTGCCTCTGGATCACCGAGGCAACACGGGACTAGACAGCTCCCACTGAAGTGGTTTGAAGTGAGACAGAAGCCGAGCACACCCACCTGATGCGCCCGGCCAGGAACATGGCCAGCAGGCAGGTGAAGAGCCCCAGCACGGCCACTGCCATCTGGTGATTCTTGCCGTAGGCCCACGCCGCGCTCAGCTGCTCCAGCAGGCGCTCCGGGAGCAGGCGGAGCAGCTCCCGCCAGCCCCGCTCCGAGCCGGCGCTGGCACCGGCGCTGGCGCTGGCACTGGCGCTGGCACTGGCACTGTCACTGCCCCCGGCACTGCCCCCGGCACTGCCCCCGCCCGCGCCAGTCCTGTTCCGCACGGAGCCGGGGCCAGCGGGCACAGCAGCAGGGACGGCCGTGCTGAGCGAGAAGGGGTCGCCTGACCCGTACAGAGCCATCAGAACCAGGAACGCGCAGCTGAGGAAGGCCAGGAACCGCAGAAGTATCACCTGAGCTGGCGTGGTGATGGAGGTGGAAGAGGAGGATGAACACAAATTCTGCAGAGGAAGGGAGAAACACCTTGTCAGAAGCTGAGTGAACTGCAGCAAGGTTTTGAAATGGTGCTGTATGAAACACACCCAGGCTGTATGGTTTACTGGACTGTTCTGCTCAAGCCTTTCTAAGTCTCTGTACTAGGCTGACACTACATGGGATTATTGCAGACTAGCAAGGAGAAAGGGCAGAGATACGAACAGAAGCCAAGATCAGGCAGGGCAGGGAAACAAGGAGAAGGTCATAATTCAATCCCCATTGTTCTTTTTTTCTTTTTCCACCTTGTACTCTGTAATTTCCTGCACTGCACTCATAAACTGGCTTCCCTACCTCCCCTTCTCTGCCTCTCCATTATTTTCCTTCCACTCTATTATTACATTAATCTTACCTTCTGGCAACTGCACTGAATGACACCAGCCAGAGGAAAACCTCAAACTAACATCAAGAGCATCTGTGGCAACTCTCCTGTGCTCTTCTCAACTGCTGCCATGCACCCAAGCTCCCAGGGCTAGGAGCCCCCGGCTGCTGCCTCCCTTTCCTAGCTGCAGCCCCAGGTGTGGTGGCACAAAGCTGTGTCCCCCTGCACCCCCTCAGGTGTCCCCACGCACCTGGCTGTAGCTCTTGTCCGTCTCCCGGCGCCTGAAGTGGTGGCTGAGCAGCAGCGCCCGCAGCTGCCGATTCTGGTGTTTGATGTAATACTCCACAGCAGCCTGGCACGGGCGGCACAGCTTGTAGGTCTGCTCCAGGTGGTGCTTGTACACCTCAATCTCCTCGTCGTACTTGCCCTGGTGAGAGAACAGGAGGGGAAAAGCAGGTGAGAAGGGCAGGTCTCTCACCAGCTGTCATGTTTGCTACTGACAGGGGAGCAAAGCATGACTCCAGTCTCACAGGGACAGCTCCCTGAAACCAGGCCTGGAACTGCAGGCCAGGCATACAGCCAGCCTCACACAGAGCTGACCCAGCCTCCATGGCCCACAAGGGACAGCAAGAAAGAGCCTTGGAGAATGCTGCTGTGGCCCAGCATCAGGATGTTCAATTTCTGTGCCTGATTTTGCGGTCTTTGTTGAGATCTTATGAATTCCACATAGGTGAGACAAGTAACTAGAACTGCTCTTCCTGTCCTCAAATGACGGGACACAAAATACCTGTTGCTCCTTCGCTCCAGGCTCATCCCTCCCTGGAACAGCCAGCCCTGCTGTGCAAGGCCTCTGCTGCCACTGACACCCTTATCCAAGCACGCTGGATAACACAACCCCAGGTTTCTCAGCTGGCACAGGCACTGCAGTTCACTGAATGCCCAAAAAGGGGCCAAAGGCTGGCAGTACTCGAGCAACTGGATAGGTCTGGCAAGAGGAAGGGACTCGAAATAAAGCTGAGAAAAGGGCACCGGCCAAAGATATTCTCATCAAGCGTGATCAAATTTCAATCTGTTCTCTGGGAGCCATTCTGATTAAACTCATTACAATTACACAAAGCAGACTGGATTAGGCAAACCAGAGGATGGATCACACTACAGCACAGTCCAACCCCAAAGCTTGACCACGGTTGAAGGCTAAGGAGTGCAGCACCAAATTCTCTGCATGAAACTTTAGGGAGCCATAAAACTGTGAAGGAGAAACCCCACTATCCCATCTTCCATGCATATCAAGTAATGGGAAGGCCAAGAAGTTGCTCAGCAGGAAATCCTGTTGCTGTAACTGCAAAATCCCTTTGCCCTCCTAGGCACAGATGCCTAGCCAGGGAAATCATGTGGCTGCACAGGATCTCTCTCCCACTTCACTAGTGAATGCAGAGCAGCACAGCCAGGGCCTCAGGAAAACAAAATCTATTAAGGCTTCATGTTAACTAGTGGGCTGTTGTGCCTCTCAGGCCCCATAAACTCAGCCATGGGAAGTACTGGAGTTGCAAGATGATCTCAGAAATGTCTTGGGCTCAACCTTTAACTTCCAGTGCTCATCTAGAACAGGTGAACATTCCAGCTTTGAAGTAGAATTAGGTAAATTTGCAACACTAATCACTGAACTCTGCGCTGGAGTGCCACACAGTGCTTCTGAAGACTGTTGGAGCATCATTCCACAGCACACTGAAAAACTGCTCTCTCTCCTGCTTACTAGGCTGCAGCATGGAATAAATAGAGCAGGAATAGCAGATGCATGGGTGGGAATGCCTTGGACAAACATTCTCCAGTGATGGCAGTCTCTAACGGACACTCACCTCCTCCCTTGGTGAGAATGAAGCCAGCTGTTTGATTTTCATGGTTTGATGGTTGTTGCATTTCTTGCAGAGCAGAATTTGGCTGCTCACCCACTGCTGTGGTTTGGCGGGGTCACAGAAGGTCGGACTGCCTGACACAACGTGGTTAAGGTGTTCCATGTACTGGGCAGGGATGGGCTTGTTGTAGTCTCCATTCTGACAAAAAGCAGGGGGAAAAGCAAACATTCAATCATAAAATCAAAGCTAGGCTGACAGTAAGACTCCCTAAGCTCTGTCAGCAGCTCTACATTTCATTAGCATTCACCTATGTAACAAAATAAATAAGTAAAAAGAGACAAAATGCCTCAAATCTTCCTCCCATCTCCTCTGTCCTGCACACCTATCGCAAGTAGCTGATGGTGCTGGATTTCAGCTTAAGACAGGCTTTGCTATTTAACAGAATACAAAACCAGAGAAGAATTGTTCCATATAGTAAAAAAAGTATCCTTAACAGATATGTCAAGGCCACTGTTGCCCTTTAAAGCAAGAGAGGAAAATTTGTCTTGATCTCTCTGGCCAGCACACCCCAGTGCAGTGGATTCTCTCCCCAAGCTGAGGTGCTGAGCTCACGGGTGCTCAGCACAGAGCTGCCAGCTGTCCTACTGCTGGACACTCACCTGCCCTGCACCTGCACCATGCTCAGTGAGGAGCAGGGCTCCCCAGGGCACGCGTGCCCCCGGCCCCGT
>VZTG01002337.1:530751-548072 GCA_013397845.1 Melanocharis versteri | reverse complement strand
GGGAGGTCGTGCCTGGCCCGCCGTGCCTGGCCCGGCGCCCGGGCGCACGGCGCACGGCGCGGGGGCATCGCTGCCGCTAAATTTAGACGCGGCGCTCTCTGTGCGACAGCGGCGACAGGCCCCGGTGAAGGGCGGCCGCCGCAGCCGGCACTGCGCAGAATATCCCGAGCTGGAAGGGACATACGAGGGGCACAGTCCAGCCCCTGGCCCTGCACAGACTCCCCAACAACCCCCCCGGGCATCCCTGGAGCGCTGTCCAACGCTCCTGGAGCTCCGGCAGCCTCGGGCCGTGCCCATTCCCTGGGGGCCTGGGCAGTGCCCAGCACCCTCTGGGAGAAGAACCTGATATCCCACCTAACCCTGCCCTGACACCAGTTCCTGCCCTTCCCTCGGGCCTGTCACTGCCCACAGCGAGCAGATCAGTGTCCGCCCCTCTTCCCTCGAGCAGAGATCAGTGCCCACCCTCTTCCCTCGAGCAGAGATCAGTGTCTGCCCCTCTTCCCTCGAGCAGAGATCAGTGCCCACTCTCTTCCCTCGGGCAGAGATCAGTGCCCACCCTCTTCCCTCGGGAGGAAGCTGCAGCTGGGATGAGCATCCCTCGGTCTCTCCGGGCTGACCACAGCCGGTGCCCTCTGTCCCCACGGCCCCTCACGGGCCCCAGCTCTGATGGGGAAAAGGCTTCAAACCCCTCGGCAGATCCACCCCAGCACCACCAACACGACTGGGAACAAGGCAGAGAGCTGGCACTCGGTCAGGAGCTGTCCCCTAGAAAGGAAAGTCACCCCGTTTATGCTCTGATCCCTCAGCACACACAGGTGGCATCTGCTGTTCTCACAGAACTGGAAACAGTTGGTAGTTTGACAGTCGTGCTGTGCTTTTACATGAAAGTAAGAGCTTAAGATCTCTCCAAAATATGAGACTGACCCAGCCTCAAACTGTGTAGCTGTTCTTGTGATTAAAACAAAAGAAAAACCTCTCAGCACAATAAAATTGCTTAAAATTCAGGAGTTCCAAGTTAAGTCAGCATCATGTTTTTTAAAAGGCATAAATGGAAAAGCTCTTCATAGACAAATATTTGCACTGAGAGTAAGCTGTACTTTTAAGTTTAACTATGGTTGGGCCCCTTCTCTGTTCCATTTCCATCTGTACAGATTTAACCATGGAAATTAATTCTACGGAGTAACAGTGAATATTTCATCTTAACCAATTCAAAAGGCACATAATTTTTCCATCTCTCTTTCACTGTTTAGTGCAATAACTTAGGGGTTGTATTATGAGACCAAATGATAGGGAAAGGAGGAACAACAACCCACCCAGTCATTTGGCACACCAAGACCTCCTGCATGTCCTCCAGGGCTTGTGCTGCAGGGCTGGTCTGTTTTTCCTACCGAGTTCCTCCCTTCCTATCAGCTCTATCTGTGCTATCTGTCCAACCAGAGGTGCATTGTTTAAAAGTTTCCTCCTTAAAGGAGCTAACGAGGAACCTGTGCAAGGGGCACAATCACAGTACAAGCACAGAACACAATTCCCAGCAAATGCAGATATTTTGAGGGCTATCAAGGCAACCACAGATATCTAAAAGGGAGGCAGTAAGTCTTACAGTGCAAGGGCTTGGGAAATCCTCAAGTGGCTCAGAAATACTTCCAAAACTAAGTTAACCAACATGAGTAGCTCATAATATTGCAGCAACAGTATGTGTGCAATTTCCATTTAACTGGTAATTTATGAATGGGAACAGGCACAGTCCTGGTAAAGTTAATGGGATCTTTGTGGTCACTTCAGATAGCAGTAGTTTCATCACCTTACTGATAATTAAACTACAAAAGGTCTAGTAATGAAGCCTTTACCTACCTTCCATGAAAATGACTTTCTGTAGAAGCTGGAGAAGAGGAAAGAACAGTGAAAAATTCTTTTAGATTGACTTTCACAAGCAGAGAAAGGTTGTTGGTTATTTTTAAATTCAGGTATCATTTTGGAAAAAGCTACTTCAAATTCTTCCCTCTGGTAATAGGCTTATTCCATACTCAGTGACATCAATGGGATTGCTCACAGAGCATCACCTAAAAATGGTAACTCTTTACAGGGTTTAAAGGAATCAAGGGTTAGTGAATTTAAAAAATTCTATTAGAGAGAGGAAGGAAAAAGGATTTAATTATACTAATTCAGAAACTCTATTATCTCCCAATATAGCTTATTAACACCTTATCAAATTAAGACTAATTCTGTCAGGATTGGTAGCAAAGCTTAAGGACAAAAACAAAAATCTTGCAGAATTCCTGATTTTCCATCAAATCTAGGCAGAACAAAAAGTTGTTCACTTTCTCTTGCTTTCTCTTTTACCAAGCCCCAGACTTCTCAAAAGGGTTGGAGTTCCCTCCTCTCATTTTCAAAAGACATCAGCAGTCTACACATTTGACTAACATTTTAGAAGTGAGCTAGTGCACTGGAAGTACAGAGGAATGCTAATTTAGGAAAGCAAATCTCAGAAAATGTTTCAGAGTAGCAGCACAAGTGTCCCAGTTCTCTAAAATAGAAACTGTTTGACAGTTTTGCCTCCTATAAAGAGACTGAAGCTTTTGCTGCTCATCGTCTCCATAAAAAAAGCCAATTTTTACTCAACTGTTTCCTATTTTAGCCTAGGGGGAATGTGATAGGTTATTTCCAGGAAGACATAATAGAAATCAGTTATTTTTTGCTGTTTTGCCTCATAATGAGGTACACACACATTCTACTCTCTTTGCACCAAGCTCCTACATCACACTGATGTCAAACATGACCTCAAGTACCAGTCACCAGCTGGGCTCTACTGGGAACAAATAGGAAGGTCTCAAGCCAGTGATCAGCCCATCCTGTTTCTGCAACAGAATCCCAGCCTGGAAACTTCACCTCATCAAAGACAGCCCCACTCACTCCCAGGCTGTCTCCTAATGCCTCCCATGCTCCTCCCAAGCCCACACACCACCTCTGCTGTGAGTGGTTGAAGTCAAAGCTGTCCACAAACACTCTATGCTCGAGGTGTCAGCACCTGCTCAGATCATGAGGAGCTCGTTGCTGTCACTGGCAGGGAAGGCCGAAGCTGGGCTCAGATGCTGCAGTGTTTGTCTCAGCTGTCAAAGCAAATGACACTAATGAACAGAAGGGCAGAGCATGGGCAGAGCAAAACACCAGCCTGCATGTGAGTTCCAAAACATGTTATCCTGCACTACCAGCAGTAATTCATATGCCACACTTTAATCACAAGGTGCTGCTGCAATACGAGCGGGGTGAAGACCATTAAAATGAAAGCATATTCTAATGTTTTTGAAAGAACTAATCTCAAGTGTGCAGGATACTTGATCTGTAAGTGAAAGGTAAGAATTTTACCATGAGAACTGTTGAAAATCTTTCTCTCGTGGAACTTCCACAGGACAGCCAGGCCACAGTCACTGACTGCCCTTATGCTCTCAGGCCTGCACCAAAGCCAGGTCTAAAAGCCAAGTCACGACAGACCTGTTCACACCCAGTACCATAACCATGTATCCCAAATGCACAGGGGACACAGAACTGTAATTACATTCTTACTAAAAGCCTCCCACAGCCATATTGCCAGTGCAAGTGGCTTTTCTAAGAGATTCTGGGGTGCACAGTTCATACCATCAAAACAGAGAAACAAGAACACTCCAAGGTGTTCACACAGCAACGAACGATGCACCCTGAAGAAAACAGAACTACTCTCCAACTTATTTGGGCACTTAGACTATTACAGTGCTCAAAAGCAATATGACCCAGTTGTGAGAAGACAGTTTCAAATGCCCAAGCCAGTTTTCCTGTTTTAATACAGTTTTAATGAACATCAGTCCAGGAGATCACTTGATAGCACGAGGTACATTCCTTGACCACATATGGCTGTGCTTAAGGAAAAGGACAAACATATAATTAAATTAAATACTGTAATTTAATTTAGTAGGTTTAATTATCATCAAGTTAAAAAAAATTATAATTAACTATTAACGTTAATGACTTGAAACCTTTTAGAAAGCATGAGTCCAAAAGGAAATATCCACAGGTGGTCACAGACTTGTAGTTTTTCCACCAGCACTGCCACCTGCACCAGTCTCTTAAAGGACTGTTTGTTCAATGAAGAATTTGGTCTTCAGTCTGTAACAGGGTCTTGGCTCTGTTACTTTGTGTGGTCTTCTAAGAGATACACAATTAACTCATAGGTGGACAAGACAATGGCTGTGTTTGGTATCTGCCGGATGAGCTGGGCAAAGAGTCCTCTGTAGAAGGCCAGGTACCCCTCCTCCCGTGCCACCAGCCGAGCTGTCTGGATGAAAGTCTTGTACTTGGTGCCCTCCTCCCGCAGCCGTGTCCGGATGACCTCTGCCAACAGGGAACCAGAGCCCACAGTTACCAAGGAGAAACGTGCCAGCACCAGGAAAGCTGCTGTGTGCAAAGCCCAGGGACACGGAAAGCTGCTGTACCAACTGCCAGCCTGCACCTCCAGCCAGGGAACCCTGGACACACTGCCCTTCAGGCAAGAGGAAGAGTTAAAGAGGAGCTCTCTTTCATGTGGAATAAATGAATGATTTGCTCATTGAAGCTAATACAGATCTAAATGCTTTACTGATGCTCACATAATCAATATTGCTCTTTCTACACAGCCCTATCATTCACAGCTATCCAAAAAGACTAACACCATTCAGGCCCCCCCACGACCTGACCACAGAATCCCAAAGGCTGTGGGTACTTACCCCGCTGAGGCTACAAGTGAGAACAGAAACGGGCAGTCAATTTTTTGGTGGTTTTTTGAGTTGTTTTTAAACCAGCAAGTCCCAATCACTAGCCATGTGTCTAACTAGGAATAGTGGGACCAGTACTGAAAATGCCAGTGCAGAAGCCAAAGTAATGTGCATTTGGCCCTTCAAACAACCAGGGATTTTACAGCCCTAGACCCATCATTTGTCTTGGATTCCAGGCAACAGCTGTGGCACTGCACTCATAAATGGAAGGGTTAACATACCATGAGGATAAGCAATACAGGAGGCACAGCCCTTGGAAACAGCAGCAGCAACCATCAGTCCAAAGAAGCTTGTCGAGGTCCTTTCGGTCCCGTTAGAAGAAGGGGGCAGTTGGACTTCCTTTATGTGCTTTTTTAAACTTTCATAAATAGCAAAGCAGATAATGGTCTCAGAAATCCCTGCATAGGAGGCAGTCAGGCCCCTATAGAAGCCACGGATACCTTCTGTCTGGTAAACATATCTAGCACACTGCAAAGCATTCGTTGGTTTGGAGCCCCTCACTCTAAAAAACAAACAGAACAGAGCATATCATGAGCCAGGAAAAATAATTAATATTAAAAAAACCCCTTATGGCTTTCAACAGTTTTTATAACGACAGAAATGGTTCTCTAAGTTTTACTCCAAAATTCTCCTAGGAAAGCTGCACAGAGCAGAGCAGTACTATGATACTAAGAGTGCACACTTGGCTTTGCTACTTCACTAATATATACCCATAATTCCTTCAGCTCAAGTTCAATCTAGTCTGTCACAGTTCACACCAAGGCCTTAAAAGACAATAAGCACTGAAGAGACACTGCTTTGTGTCAAACTGGTGATTCCATCTAAAGCCATCTTCAGCAGGCCAAGAGACAGAAGTCTGCTGCATGAGAAATGACCCTTCATTTTAAGAGGCAGCACTCAGTTCAAAGGTGCCACCCTGCAAAGTGCTGGAATTAAGCCTTATAAATTATTTATAAAGTTGTCGTGCCTTATAAGATCCTTTTTATCTGACCTAGCATGTCCTTGCAGGAAGGAATTTCCATTCTAAGCAGTCACATTATTAGCAGAGTCCCTTACTGCTTTGATATCCACCAGTGACTGTGAATCATTCAACTAAAAGAGATTGCTGTCAAATTCCCTCTGCCTTCAGGACGTGTGGTTAACAGTAACACAATGGTGAAGGAGGCAAAAGAACATTAAACCACTGCAGCAGATTCTCATTGCCCCTAGAAGTTTTATGAAATAAATTGCTGTGTCTTCATCACAATTTAAAGCCAGCACGCCTTCTGTTACAGCTAGCAGAGTACCCCATGTGTCTGATCTGGGATCAGTGACCTTGGCTGGCTGCAGTAACACACACCTGTCTGACCTGCGATCAGTACAGGTGATGCTGCCAACAGGAACACAGACTCCACCCTCACGCTCAGCCTCCCACATGAGCTCTCATGGCCCCTCCACAGCTTCTATTCAGTCCTCAACACATTTATCCTCCTCATCAACCCCAGAACTCTGTAAGCAGCAGAGAGAAAAAAAATGCTATGCTAAACTAAAGATTTACAGGGAAACCAGAGGCTGAACCTAACCCAGCACTCAAGGCAACTCCCACATCCTTCTCAAGAGTTTCTGTGCATCAAACTGAAGTAAGACACACAGAACCTGAACCTTTTGTCTGACCACACAGAAACATGGCTTGAAAGGTGGAACTGAGAGTCAGGGAAAAACTGGGCAAGACCTATCAAAGTACAAAGGGCCATCAGTAAAACCACAGCAGCTCAGTTTTCCAGAGGCTCCCGTAGCCACTCAGTGGCATCCATTACCCCCATCAGTTACTTACTTCCGTTCCAGCTGCATTCTTGTTTTCACCATCCATATAGGGTTCATCAGGGAATTTGTGATAAAGGCTGAAGAAAACAAGACCAGAAGTACAGCTGAATCCAGGCCATCGTATTGCCATGAACCTTACACTCTGTGCAGTGAGACAGTTCTACCACCACCTCTAGCCAGAGGTGACAAGAGCCACACAGGGGCACAGCTTCCAATTTCATGTTAAAATTCAGGGGGCATCAACCCACAGATTCTTCCTTTCTGCACCTATATGTGTGCCATGTTCCTAAAGGCTGTTGCAGACAAGATCCCTTCCTTACTGACTGGTTTTGGAATTCCAGCTCCAAGGAAGCCCATGGGGACACAAACCTGAACTGGACTCGTGTTCCCCAGGGCTGTAGGTGGTGCCATTGAGCCGCTCATTAACAGAACCCACCCCTAATTAAGGGCTTACTTTGGGAACGATTATTTTTAGTGACTGCTCTGGTGACTGATGATTGAACTAGGGGAGCTCTTCTGCAGTATTTTTCCTACAAGAACAAACTATTTTTCCCAGCCTGGTAGGAAAAATACAACATCCTGAAACAATCTGGCAAAAGCCGTATCAAAAGTTTAATGGTGTTTACTAATATTTTTTCCTTGTATTAAGAGACAGGACCAGAGCATTGTAGTTGGAAAAAACATCCCAAATTAGTAAACAACAATCTAGAAATATTTCTGTGCTGAACAGAAAAACAGTTCCTCTGTAGAGAAGGCCAGCTAGGAGCTAGCAGACTCCTGTTTTTTGGCATATACCACCTCAGATTAAGTGCACATTTTCAGCACCTGCCACACACTGGCCTCTGTTCTTGGAATTACAAACACTTACCTGCAGAACCTGCAGAACAGATGTGCACAATGTTGCTGTTGGGCACAAACATGCTGTTAAACTGCTCTTTGGCTTTGGAGTAGCATGCAAAATAGACAGCTCTGTGGGGAAAAAAAGAAAGCAAGCAATGTAATGCAGATAATGCCAAATTAGACAATTACTGTTCTTTGCCCTGCCCCCTGAAAACTAAAACTCTTCTGAAGAGGCCTCCACATGACTACTTCCACCTGCACAGACACAGGGGTTTTTGTTTTCTTTCCTCCTTTACACTACAGCGCCCCAGTTGGACTTGGCACCCACAGGGCAGGAATATTTTGCTATGGGAGGCAGCAGGGTGTTGCAGACACCATGAGTGAATTGCATGGAAAAGCAGAGCCCTGGACTCAGAGCCCTGCTGCAAAGGTTACCTGTACAGACACAGGACTCCCTGCTGCTGGGGGGACATCCCACCTACTAGGCAAGAGGCCAGAGAGGGAGCTCACCTCTCTTGGGGCTCCCTTCTAACTGGTCCAGTTTCAGGCAGAGAACATCTGCCAATATCCCAAGTGCTAACGAGGTTTATCATTCCCGAGACAGAGAGATCTTCGGCCCTGCCAAGAACGGGACAGTCACAGGGAGAGACCACTGAGGTGCTGTAAGACTTCCAAATGCAAACAAACTTGGTTGCTGCTAAAAGAGGGACACACACCCCTTTTGGGGTTGTGTGGCAGCAATGAGACTCCTTCCCCCTTAGCTGCAGTTTTTCATTTGAGAAGAATTTAGGCAAGCAAGGCCCAGAGAGCTCCTCCTCTCCCCTGGCACGCAGCTCCCACTCACTGCTAAGCAGGCACCGGTATGCGTTCAAGGGAAGCAGGACATGAGAATAATGCAATTATTAACCCTACAGACCTTTCTGCACTGCTTTCTCTTCCTTTTCAAGCACAGAAGTGGCTCTTGCAATGATGTGGAACTTAAGTATACTTGGCATTTAAGTGCCTTATTTACTTTGCACTTCCCAGTGTTATAAAAGTGTAAACCAGATTTTTATCAGTATTTCTTGGTGTGTACACTGAGCAGAATACAGGCACAAATCTCAGTTTACAGATGGGATAACTTCAAGGCCTATTATTTTGAACCACAAATGCACTGTAACATTTGTGTTGGCACCTTAAACATGTCTTTTAGCAATAGTTTAACTATTTACCTTGATGGTGCAACTCCAACCAGGTTTGGACCCAGCCCTCGGAAGAGTGACCTTGGTCCTTCTTTTTCCAGAATTGACCTTAAAATAAAAAACAAACAGGGAGGGAGAAGATAGCACCTGGGTTAAAAGTTAGTTTCGTGTTCTGTTGGGCAGAGAGCCAAAAGAACTACACAAAAGCACAGAGTATGACTTGTGAAGACGTTAGATTTTAATCTACATGATATACTTCAAAATAAATAGAATTATACACTGAGTAAAAGCCACTGTACCATAAAATTCAGTGCTCTACAGGCAAACGGGTGTCAAATGGCACAAGGTTATAATTTCCATTCTTTGAAAGCTGTCAGGAATTGAAATAAAGTCTCATGGAGAATCCAGTGATAGTTGACTCTGATGAACAAAGAACATTTTTAGTCTTTTCTGTATCTAAGCAATTCAGAAGTTTGCTTCCCGTACAGATGCGTACAGAGACATGAAAAAAGAAATCCTTTTTCCTTTTACAATTACCATGGGATGTGCTTTTTCCCCTCAGAAAGCTGAATGTGGCAATCACACTACAAACGATGTGAGTGCACAGTCTGCCAGACAGCAGCTCTCTCAACTGAGCTCTCCACGGGAAAACCATGTGAGAAATTCCGGGAGACTCCGGGCTCCGTGGGTAGTGCCCTGCACCCACTGGACCTGCCAGGCTTTCACAGCTTGCTCTCTGGGTCATTGGCACTGCTCAGTGTTCCCCACAGATTTCAACCCAACCTCATTAGACAGGAGGAGATACATGAGCTTCTGAAACCCTTTTGTTTTCTGCAGCCGAGCTGAACTTTCTGCATAAACTCCGGGGCTGAGTGTTTCCAAGGAGACAGATCCACCAACTACTTGTTCTTTGTCACTTAACAGTCACGACTGCAGCTTCCAGCTGGGCTAAGTCATCAGAATCTTAAATGGATTAGACAAAACCAGCCTGTCCTTCTGGAGTGCTTTCTATCAGCAGCAGGCTCAACCTGCCCTCTGGGTACCTGTTTTCTTTCCATTTACAGCAGTTAAGGGGCTTTCATACTTAACACCTTTAACTCTTACAGAGCAATGTTACTGGTAGGGCTCCAATGGCTCCTTCCTTAGCCATACAATTTTCTCAAACCATGAGGTCCAAGTTTGGCAATGATCAGGACTGAGAAAGGGATGAAAAAGAGTGAAAGCAAGGGACTGAACTTCACTTCTTTCTTCCTACATTTGTGTTTTCTCAGGTCATAACCAATAGCATTATCTGCTCTTCATAGATGCTGCCTGCAAGGGAATGACAGCAGAAATACTTCGCTCTCACTCCTCTAAAGTAATCAGGTTGAAAACTTGGCAATACACTCAGCTAAGCAATTCCTGAAGTGAAATGAAATCAAGATCCCAGTCACCAAACTTAATGAGCTTAATAAATACATTAAAAGGCTGACCCATTTTAAACCATTTCTTCTCTCCCTAAAAAAAAAAACCAAAAACAACCCCAGAAAAAGATGGGCCCAGAGAATGAATTGAGATCTTTCTGCCTTAGAAGTTTTCACTTTCTTTAGTTACAGCTCCCTAAAGTCCAATGCTGCAAGGTGAAAAGATAGCAAAGGAAAGGAAATTAAAATCAAAGGCAACTGGCACGGCCTTATGCATTCAGTCACTAATTGCTCTAGACTCACCTCTGAGTAGACAAAGAAATGTTTGGCAGGGGAAAGCAGGCTGTTTACAATACAGAAACTCAAGTCCCAGAACGACTCCAGCCAGAGAGCTCTGCAGAGAATTTGAATTAGCACTCCAGTGTTATATAACTGTGCAGCTTCTCCCCAGGCAGTCTGCCAGGCGTGCTGGCCTTACATAAAATCATTCAACTTGCACTGCTGGTCGGTATTTTCCTTGGCAGTCCTGCCACCTGATCTCAGCAGGACCTCTGCATCACCCTGGGGTGCCCAAGCAGCCAAACAAACTCCATCCTTCTGCAGGAGGTCTGACCATAAGTCGATGGTGCTTTTGGTATTAAAATACAGTAGCTGAGATTGTCACAGTTGCTGGTAGAACTATTGAGCAGCTGTTAGATAATTTCACATTTCCTCTTCTTTATGAACACACATCTGAAAGGGAGCAGCTAGAGCATCAAACACTGCAGTCTGAACCACTCAAGGCTTTTAACAGACTAAGACAGCTATAGACAGGACTGATGCATAATAATAATCAGCAAAGACAACACCTAATAGCAGAGGAGAGCTCAGTAAACCAGTGACAGCTGGGAAGGTAAAAGCCCCCAGGACCCCCACCAGACATTACATTTTAGTGAAGTGAAACTTGGATCAGTGTGTCAAGGAATAGTGAACGAGAGGAGGAGCAGCACTCACTTGAGAACACTGAAGAGCCCGGGGGATACAGACGTTGGCCTGACCATTCCTTCCCCACTGATGGTCCCCAGCTGCACCTGGGGGTAGTAGACAGTCCTGAAGGCCAGTTTTGAGGACTGAAGCCTCGTCTTTATCACCTCTAAGGGACACGTAAAGATGGCTCCAACTGTTCCTCCACACCTGCAAAGTACAATTCAAACAGAGACAGAGTGTGACAAACGTTGCTGCACAGATGTGTACAACCACAGCACAGCACAAAGAAATACAGTCTGAGGACTCATCTCCAGTTATTCCACACTGTGGACACGTCTTTAGGAAACAGCAGCTTTGGCACTGGGCAAGGGAGACTGTTCCCATGCCCTGGGGAGGGACTGTTCGAGTGGTCATGGGTGGTGATGAGACTGGTAAACACAAAGGTGATACCAACACTAACAAAAAATCCCTGACTGACCACGAGACTGGTCCCACGTTCTACCACGACTTGGAGTTCTGCCTGTAAAAACTTCCATGGCATCCATGTTCCAGAGGTTGTAGTCCTAAAACAGACACACAGCCTTGGATGGATTTTTCTTATGGGAAGCAGGAAGCTGCCAGATGAGAATGAGCCACTGGGGATTAGGACACTACAGAACGAAAAAAATAATATAATTCTTCACCATTTCTGTACTTATGATTAAAGAACTGTCTTCAGAAGTAGCAAATATCAAAAGTACACTAAGCTAGGCACTCTTAAAAACAATGGATATCAACTTTTTTAGGGGGGAGGGAGGGAAGGGAGCAGCACGGATGAGAGGGAGGGTTGGCAAACAGGGCAGAAAGGCTCCTAAAGAACAGACTTCCCATACTCTGATAATGGAAGAACAAAATATTATACACACATGACCCGATAATAGGCATATATTCATCTTAATACAGTCAGACTGAGCCTCAAAAAAAGCACATTGGGCCAAGAATATAAAGCATATGAGTCCTAATTTTCATTTCTATCAGTGACCTGGGAAGTGACTGGTCAAACTATTTCTCTCTCTGCTGCTGTTCCTTTTAGGTAATTGAATGTTCCTTCTGGCAAACTTCATGATTAAACATAATGCTGAGGTTGGCAAAAAAGTACTATATCTACATTTTATTACTCAAACACACTGGGATTTAGGAAGACTTAACTAAATATTTCAGTTTTTTTGCAAGGGCATTTACTACAGCTGAACTGACTAGGAAATATTTTCTTTGTTTGCACAAGTGTCAAAGCACGTGATTGCTTCAGAAACTTGTGTTTACGATTTTCCTAAGAAAACACCATGGGTCAACAGCTTAACTCTCTTTGATGTTCATGTGAAATTGCAATTTTAGTAGTTTTCTATGAAAGGGAGATGAATTTAAAATAATAACTGTATCCTTTTACTTGTGTATAAAAACCCACATGGCTTGCTAAAGGATACTGCATGCACTAATTTGGGAACAGAGATCCACAGAAGGACATTCATAAAGGTATTAGTGGGTATTTTCCAAAGCCCCTTCCAGACATAGCTACCTTACTAGGAGAATCTTTCTTTAAACACAAGGGAAAGGGCAATAAAAGAATGGCAGAAAGATCCAAGCTGTAGATGCACACCAGCTCATGAATGTGGTTTATTTTGCCTGCTGAACCAGTGTGTTTTATATGAACAGGAACCATTCTCTGCCAAAGCCCCAAAGTCCCCACGCTCACATTAACAGCGTGGCCACCCAGGCTGTGCAGCCACAGAAATGAAGGTTCTTTACAAGGCTCAAAGGAACATCCCAGACCCCACGGCCAGGGAACACAACTTCCTCAGCACAGCTTTCATGTTCTGCAAGATTCTGTCCAAGTATGACCCCAAACTGTGCTTTTCAAATGCAAATGCATCCACCAGGAGAAACTGCTTTCATGGAGACTGGTAATATGATTTAACAGCATTGTTCAGGGAGTAAGCCCTTGCTCATTCCTCTTCTTTGCTGAAAGGGATAGAAACCTAAACTAGGGACGATCCACACATCCACAATGACAGACACTACAAGAAAGAACTTTGCCTTCATCCCTTTGAAAGCACTTATGCTTCTGAGTGTTGACTAAAGCCACTGAGTTGGTCATGGAACTCAGTACACAGCAGCTGAAATTGTGCCATTTGGCTCCGAAATGCCAGTGCTCACAGAGCTTATCAGGCCTCTGATTATTCTGTGTACTGAGGCAGGGCTTGGAGCTGAGCCCTCTGTGGGTCCATACAGCCCAGGAGGACACGGCTTCAGCTCATCCTTCTCTCTTTTGTCAGATGCATCCCACATTTCTCTGAAATGACATTTCAAGGGGAAAAGGCCCACCTGGAATGGCTTCTCCAGCAAAACCTTTCCTGTTCCCACAGCTCAGACATTACCCAGAACTGAAAGTGTTTTGAGGGTCCCCCCCACTGCTGCCTTTCCAACTGAGTCTATCCAATACAGACACACATATGTGCAATTAACTCCTGACTAATCAATACACTCCAGGGCAACTGCAAGTCTGGGGGAACTTCATGAAGGTAATTTGATTGCCTCAATTCCCAATTCATTTACCTACCAATGCTCCACTACTGTGTATTCAGCCTTCAGTCCCCATTTATTTAACATTAAAACAATACTTTGACAGTAGCAATTCATAAATTCAGAGCAATGAAACTCTATTTTCTATTTCTGAACTACCAGCTGCTCAGTCTAGTGACTCCTTGCCCCACAGTTTTTTAGTCTGTCTGGCATATTCTCTCCCACATCAGCTGTCTTCTTGCCTTCCTAGCCCACTCCTTGCTTTTCATCCTTTTAGTCTGATTATCCAGGTAATTTATGCAGCCTTTAATATTTAAGTACTTCTGCTAATGCATATGCAATCCTCTGATACCCAGCACGACGAGTTATTATCTGCAACACCAGTTTTAACAGCTCAGAGTTTATGTTGACAGTGTAACATTTAAGAAAAAAACATTATCCAACAGCAATTCTCAATGTCACCAGGGTGCACACATTACGTCCCAAATATAAATACACTGCAGATAGATCAAGTGAGGACTTTGAGGTATTGGGCAGTTTTTTCAGATGAGATGATTTTCATTCGCATGGGAATTCCACACATCATCCCCTGGGAAGATGCCTGAAAAACAACACACTGTGCACAAAAGAAACACTTTGTATTCCTAGGGTGTTCCAAATGCCTGCATCTGGGAAAAAAGGAGAAACAACCTCAGCTACATAAACAGCCATAGACCCTGGAAGATTCAGGGATATGCAGCAGGATAAATTTGATTTGAGAAAATCGTGAGCTGCAATCAAGGCAAAACCTCTGAGCCTTCGTACTGTGAGTCAGGGTTTTTTTGCTGCATCAAGGCAGAACAACAGTTCCAGAGATGTTAAAGCAGTGTTTACTGCACAAGCCTCTTGCAAAAATCCTGAAACAGTGTCTAAATCTGTCTCTAGTGAACAGGATAGAAACCTCCCTGGAAACAAAACACCATGGCAGAGCATTCTCAACAGGTCAAACATGGTGATATGTGGAGGTACATAATGCACTCTCTCTATTAACAGCTGCAGAAAAATAATTTACTTCCATAAAGAGAACATTGTTTAAAAAACATGCAGAGGATGCACATATCAGAATCCAATTCCCATTTTTCTCTTACTGCCAGCTTTCTATCTTTACAAAGTCCACCCCCGAAGTACCAACCTGCATTTGAAATAAACTCTCAGCACCCACTAGCAGAATTGATACAGATGCCAAGAATCTTAATTAAGACTTACTTCATCAGTCCTAGATTTAATCACTGAGGAATATTCTAAATACAAATATCAAGACAATGTTGAATGTTAAAGGAAGCCCTGCAGAACAAAGATCTTCCAGTAGACTACCACTGACTTCACCAAGATCACAAAGATGATGGAGCTGCCTGGTTAGAGCAATCACAGCTTATAACCAGCCTGACACATTTTGCTGTGTATTTGAAATTATTCTCATTTTCTAAAACATGCCACATGCTCTAGCATGACATGCACAGCAGGTTCTACCTTTGATATTTCATTACTGCATTATCCAGACTGTGAACAAAACAAGCTGCTGCACTCTCAGATGCCAAAGGGCACTGAGCATCAGAACAATACAGAGAGTTCCTAATGCTTTAATGTTATTAATCATTCATTCAATTTCCACCTAATCACGTTGTTATCAGGTGTAGGTACTCCTGTAAGAATTTCCTGTGCTCCTTGAGCTGCTGTTAATGAGGTAGGGAATGCACAGGAACCCAAACTAGGAGCAGGTGAGACAGTCAATCCCAGCACCAACTCCCCGTCCTGGACCACACACACCTTCAGGTGAACCCTGCTTCTCTCCACTTTACAGACAGAAACATTTCCCAAACTGTTTGTCAGCATCAGCACATTGCTTAACACTACCACCTCTTAGGAAATCTCTGCAGTAACCAGCATTCCTCCAGCTGGGAAGGCAACATGGAGTTACCTCTGCTGCAGCAGCTTTTCCCAAATGAAAACAAGCAACAACTGCACTGGCTTCAGCAGGGAAACAGGAACCCTGACTTGTAAACACGTTTGTGTCTGTTGTGCAACTTGGGCATCATCGTCTCTGCAGCTTCTGAAACCTTCTCAGCCCTCAGAGCCATGTTCCCATCAAAACACCAAGAGAACTCTGGTTTGCTGCTGCTATTGGAAGCCTGAAAAGGAACTAACAGAAACTAAAGGGCCAACGAGTCTGTCTGAATAACCTGGTTAATAGGAAACCATCTCTTTCAACAAGTGGAGAGCACTTCGCAACATTCGAGTGCATTTCATCACTCCCAGCCCCTGAAGTGCTTAACCATTCTATTCTGGCCACTAAGATTATCTAAGGCTGGCCTGCCTGCCTTGTGCAAACACAAAGATACGAATTAATTACTTTTGAATCTGACACCACAGCCCACCCCCACCTTCCCATAAAACCATCATAATACCAATAATGCCTCTATCAAAATTATTTCAAGTGAATGGGTTCCTTTTACTTTCTCTGCAAAAACCACTTTACAACTGAACAAAGTACTGGCATCCTTGCAGAAGGCAGAGTGCACAATAAATCACTATGGAAGATGCTGAGCACCCAGCACTAGATTAAAACACTGACGAGTTTAAAATTCTTATTTAGTTATAGTTTGAGGAGTCACATGAGGACACCAAGAGCTCTGGATAGGCACTGCTACTATCCAAACAAATTCCATGTGTACACTCAGGTCCAGCACCTGTCCCAGGCTCCAGGTACTGCTCTGATGCAAGTGGGGGAGAGAGGACTCAGTGCAGAGTATTCGAGCCAGCAGAAAGGCAGTGTCTCTGAAAAACCTAAGCTTTGTTGGGTTTAATATTATATTAAATGAACCTGTTGCTCCAGGGACATGTCAGAGGAGACTGAAGTATCCTGTTAAGCAACAGAGAAACCAATGGTCTACTATCAGACATTTAAACTAACAACAGGTTTCATGTTGGCTTCCTAACTATTGTCAGCTGACAAGCACTACGGAATATTCTGTTACTTAGATAATTTAAGCTGTTAAAAAACTGAAATAAAATATTTCTGACAGGGCCAAAAGTGCACTTAATCTGCACAACGGATGATTAAAACGTAATTCACACCATAAAATTATCTTACTAGACTACTATTAAAATAACTCTAATAAGTTAATTTTCGAAGGGTTTCTGGTTGGCAGTTTGCAGGTTAGGGCTGCTACTTTCAGCTTTTAACACAACAAACCCAACAGTTTACAAGTCCTTGAAGCAAGAACCGGACAGAAGCGGCCGGCCATGCCAGGTCATTTACCCACAAGTACCAGGACCTCCTCGAACCCTCTTCCCCCACTCCTCTCCCCTTTTCGGAGTTCTTGCATTTCGGTGTAATCCCAGCGATGAGGCAGTCATAGCCCCGCTGTCACCCACGCAGGGATTATCGAGCAAACCTCACCTCCCTCGGCAGGACCGAGCTGCGGGCCCGCACAGAGCCCAAACCCGCGGCGGGGACAGGGATTCGGGACCGGGATGTGCGGTGACATCCCCCGGCCCGGGAGGGCCGCACGTACAGCGGGGCATTCACCGGCGCCCGCCGTCGGGTGGGGGATTGCCACCGATGTGAGACAGCGCGAGCACGGGAGCGCCCCGTGCCCGGCCCGCCCGGGGGCTCGGGAACGGGGAACGGGGCACGGGAGCGGCAGCGGCCCCGGCCCGGCTCCATCCCGCGGGCACAGCGGGGTCCGGGTTCCCGGCCCGGCTCCATCCCGCGGGCCCAGCGGGGTCCGGGGTCCCGGCCCCGCTTT
>VZTG01002337.1:516165-528940 GCA_013397845.1 Melanocharis versteri | reverse complement strand
CGGGGACAGCTGCCCGGCAGCCTGTGGTGCGATGGCACTGGGTGATCAGTCAGCCCGTCTGCCGCGGCCAGCAGCACGCTGGAGGCAGCAAAAGGCTCCGATGTGATTGTCCTGCTGAGCTCGTTCCGGACGGGTGTCCCGCCTGGGCAGCCCGAGCCGCTCCGAGCCGCTGTTTGCCTGGGCACCGCTGTCACGGGGAGAACCGCGGCCGGTTCCTGAGCCCAGACACTCGTGCTACCGGCCGTGCACCGGCCGCGAAATCGTTCCTGGAGCACGGCTCTGGCACGGCCGGGCCCGAGGGCGCCGCGCACATCCGCTGCAGCAAGGCGTGAGCTGGACCTGCACATCGCTGCCCAGCCTGGGAGGCTGCCCTGCAGGCTGCAGGACGCTTGGCAGCCCTGCCAGCCCCTGCCTCTCCTTCCCCAGCAGAGAGCACTGCAAGAGCAGCGTTAGCAGCAGAGGCACTGAGGGATTAGGCACAGAAGGTTTGATCTTGTGCAGTCTCTGCCTGCACCTCCAGCTTTGCCTATATATGCCTGTCACCCACCCTGGACTCTTCGAAGATGCTGTGTCTTGTGGCTCCTGTTCCCCTTCAAACACATCTCCGAGGAGAGATCAGTTCTAAAAAGCTCGGACAAGCAATGACTTTCTCTGAAGCCCTGGCACACAAAGCCATTGGCACTGTTTGGGCACCTCACTTGCTTGAGCCAGAGAGCAAAAGTACTCCCAGCTTCCTGGGCATCATCACCCTGATTTTCCTTTTCCTCAGCCAGATGGAACGAGGAGCTGTGTTTGCTCGTGCCTGCTTGCACAGCCTCAACAGCTGTATGGATGTGCTGTGCAGTGCAATGCCCCTCCTTCCCCATCGCCATGTCCTGGTACTGATCCCAAATCGGGGTAGGTATGGACTGGCCAGCGTCCCACATGCTCCCCATGCCAAAGGGATGTTCCCAGAGAATCACTCTCTTTCTTGCTTCGGCCATCCGCTGGGTTTGAGCTCTGGGGTACACTGGGATGTGTCTGCTGCTCCACCCGGGTGCCCCCCGCCTCCGGGAGCTGCAGGGTGCAGGTCTGGGTGCAGGAGCTGTGGGCACAGCCAGGGGAATCAGAGGAAGGCAGGTTTTGTGCCATGCTGAGAACGTATCAGAGCACCAGCAGAACGGGCCAGATCGGGGGAAACTCGGTGTTCCAGACACTGCTGGTACAGCCTGCTGAGCATTTCTAGGGAATCTCATGAGGATAAATGTGCACAGAGGAATTGTGGCCTGCACAGATCAGACACCGCAGGAGCCACATCAGGGGAAGTTCCTAAATTACTCCCATGCCAGTACAGCATGAACCCAACCAGGAAAGGGTTGAGCTGGCTATTCCTGGGACTTGTTTTGTCTGGTGGCTTCCTACAAACTGGAGCAAGGAGTCACCAGCTTGTTCCACATCATTAGCAGCTGGCAGCTTCCCAACCATTACCAGCATAGTCTGGATCTCGCCCAGCATCTTCGAGATGAAAGACATTGCAGCACCACTGCACTCACTGTTTTAGGTCCCAGTCCAGCTCCCACTCAAGGCAGTTACTCTTTTTCCACTGACTGCAGCTGGAGCTGGGTCTGACATTCCTGATCTGTCTCAAGTCCTGAGTTAGGTGAAATATTGGTAAAATAGTCCAAAACAACAGATAGGGGCCTGCAACCCTGCTATTTTCTGGCATCAAATTAAAAACAGCAACACAGTCAAGCAAGAGCATGAGGAATTCTGTTTCCTTCCTGAAAACACTGAAGGTCTGAGCTTAGTGCAGCAAAAGCCCCTGGTGAAAGGAATCTAGGAGCCTGCTGTAAGTGGGTGTCTGTGGGAGGCTGACCCTCTTACCAGAGTGCATCCCTGCCAGGAGCACCATCAAAGAAATCTCTCTGGTGGTGATGAACATCCTGAGAGCACTCATCTGCCCTCAGAACGGCCGAGGTCATTGCTCAGATTTTGGGAGAAATGTACGTCCAAAAGACTATCCAAAGGCATAGTGAAGGCTGTGCAGTCGAACACAGTGAAGAGACACATCACCGGGCTGTTCTGTCAGCAGAATTTTGTTGAGAGTAGTTTGAGCGATTTAATGGACATCCTGAAAGCTGTAAAGTAGATGCATATAGTTCAAATTCCTTCTATCTCTCATTCTGCAGCGAGTGACTACTGACTCCTCCTGTTTTCCGTGTGGAAGGATGAGGCACGAGGGCACAAAATGAGCAGGCAGGGATGAGGCCAGGGCAGAGTGCCTTGCCCCAAGGTCAGCAGCTGCCTGTCACACACGCAGCTCCCTCAGCCAGCTGCGCTCAGCGCTGTGGATGGAGGGCCCGGGGTGTTACAAGACTTGGCCTCTGCTCCTAAACATCTTGTCACTGCTAAAATAGGTTTAGTTCCACGCTCGGGGCCAAGGCACCCAGCAGCAGCTGTCAGTGCAAACACTGTGTCATGCAGCCACTGCAGGGCTGACCCACCCCAGCAGCAGCAGCCCGTCAGCACAGGAACAAGGTGCACACTCAGGGGAGGGGGAAACTGGGTAAAATTATAGAAAAAAGACATTTTTTCCACACAAACACGGAACTGGATTCGCGAGCTTATGGTGAGAAGATGCCGCTAAGGCCAGGAGTGTTTTCCCTAGAACAGGAGGTGTGATCAGTGGGAAGGAGGGACTGGGAGCCCCGAGAGCCCTTGGGAAGCTGTCCAGAGCCTGCCCACGGCCAGCCTCGCTCGCTGCTCACTCAGACAGACACCTCTGACTGTGGGGCAGCCAGCCCTGCTTCTGCTGCAAACATCAGGAAATCCTGTGACATCACACTCTGGGCAAGTGCTGAGACACCTCCGAAGGAGACACGAAACCCCCAGGGCTCTGTGAGGAGCACCAGGAGCCCACGGGAGCTTTCCAAGAGCCAGCATTGTTGGAGTGCAGTGGGTGAGCAGCGCTCCTCCATCCTTGGCAGCTCAGTGCAAAGATAGCCTAAAGAGCCAAACATAGGGTATGCAGTCAGATGTAGGGGATATAGCCAGATATAGGCAGGAAGAACCCTGATTTTTGGAGGATTAAAAGGAATTTAGTGGAACAGAGTAGCAGCATCCCCCCATGTGAACCAACTTCCCTCCATCCCCACAGCAAGCTTCTCTGCAGGCAAGACTAGGATTAATGGGAAACATATGGGAGGAGAGTCAGTGATCCAGGGCTCCAGGACGAGCAGCTGAAGCAAGAGGAGCTACCTGGACCCCATTCAGGAGTGAGCTCAGGGATCAAACATCTCGTGAATGGGGAGTGGGCTGGGTGGGGAGCTTACAAGGTACAGGGTCCAGTTTGGTGCTTCCCACCCTGCCAGGGCAGCACGCCAGCCTGGGAGGAGCATTCCAGCTCCAGCTCAACGAAGGGGGAGAGTCACGAACCATACCCTGCATCTTCCACACAGCATCTCCTTCCCGCCCTCCCAGGTTAAATTGTCAGCACTGGACTCTGGTGGAGTCACCAGGGACACTGGTAAAGCCAGTGGGGACATTGCTTCCTCCTGGGGACTAAGACAATGCTATAATGCAAGAGAATAGAATATTGTTATGCAGCAGAATGAGAGTTGCTTCCAATTTAAACCCTGGTATCATGGTGACAGCTGCTTCACCTACATGTTCTTGTCATCCCCCAGCTGTAATTACAGCAGAAACATGGTGGGAACACTCTCAATGTGACAGCGTTCTGAATATCTATTTTCCATGTTCGTGTTTCTCTGCAGGTTAACTAACAAAATACCTGCAAGGATGAAATATCCTTCATCTCAACAATACCTCTCACCTCCTTGGATTTGCAGATAATCACTTGATGCAATCTTCCCCTTAAAAATAAGGATTGGTTATTTTTGAAGAGGAATTAAATAACTGAATCAAGGATGGAATGCACAGAGGAGAGGAGCTCAGTTACCAAAGGCTCTGCTGTTTTATGAGCTAACATCAGCATAAAGTGCTCAGTAAAATGGCTGCCCATCCCATCAGTTTTATTACCTTCCACATGTGCTTTTTTATTGTCATTAGCTTAGCTTTAAACAATCCTTTCCAACCTTTCCTGTGTCTTGATCTTTGCTGTCCTCACTCCAGAATTAAGTAACAAGGTTGTAACCAAGCATTTTCCATGCCTTAGTGTGCAAGGTTCACTGGGTCATTCCAGGACCACTTCCTTCCCCTCATGCCTGACCCCTGGCTCTGCCATGAGGGCTGTGCAGTCTCCCTGAAATCACCAAGGCTCCCACTACAACATTAAAGCTCTGCCTGACCTTCAGATTTGCCTCAGTAAATCTTCTGTCCAGCATGGCCTTGGAACAATCTGCTCTAACAGCCCAAGATGAGGATTAAGTTTTATAGAAACAAAAGCAATAATTGCTACAATTTGAACATATTTTCCCCCGGATTTGTTTTTTATTCAGTGAATGCGGATTTTCATTTAAGTATATTCTCTAACATCACAAACGGAGAAAGGAGCAATGAGCCAACAAGGCTCTTGCAATACAGCAATAAAGCCCTCAAGGACTGTGTGTCCTATTGTTACAGCTTTATGGGCACTGCCTCTTTTTCTGTAAATCTGACACTGTCAATCACCAGATCCTTCCAGAAATCTCCTCAGCCAGCTCTCCCAAGAACTCCACAATAAGCTGCAATGCCCCGAAACGTCTCAGGATTTCTTTTGGGACCAAATCTGAGCACAAGGATCTTTCAAGGCTCAGACCTTTCCCTTTTTCCTGATGCTGTTGAGCTTCCCCAGCCACATCCAGTGCCTTGAGTGCCCCCAGCCAGGGTCCTGGACCTGTGCAAGGGCAGACAGATGCTGACAGATGCTGACAGATGCTGACTTGCTCCACACTGTGATTACTCACCAGAGGAGAATGCTGTGCTGTAGGCACAGGGACAAAGGTGTGAGTGGGAAGCCTACAGGGAAGGGGGAACCTCTCCCACCAAGAACATTTGCTTTGTACCCTCCACTTCTCTGCTTTTCAGCCAGCCACTAAAATGAAAACCATGTGAGGGGTGGAACAGGAGGGCAGGGATTTATGGGTTGTTTTATAGGAGATGATATAAAACACTTTTATGTCAAGCTCTCTGTTGTGTTAATTTCCTTTCTCCTTCTCTTGCTCTTTCCTTAACCACATGCAGGAGAGGCAGAGCAGGAGAGATCCGGGGGCTCTGCAGTCACAGGATAAATCCACCTATGGAATGCCTGTGGTCAGTGCCCAGCCCACCCTTTCTGTTACCATGCCATTTATTGTGGCTTAGGGGAAATGAAACCTGGAGCCAGGGCATGTCTGTGCTGTGGGCACGTCAGTCTTGTCAGTTCACCAGCTCTTCCAACAGCTGTGCTGAAATGTGCCCTAAATGCCACCTTTTAATCTGATCCTCAGGATCCCGCTGCAGATTTAATCCCATTGTAAAGCCTACATGGCTCACAGTCTAAGGGGATAAGGCAGGTAAAAGAAGGAGAATTATTTCTGTTTTATGGATTTAGAGAGATGGCTGTGGGAGCTGGTAACAGCTGACTGCAGGGGATGCCAGTGTGTGACCTCAGGGTGTGTTGGCCACTGGAAGAAACAGGTGACTCCATGGCAAATGTCATTATTTGATGTAGTTCACACTTCTTTGTCATCTCTGACTGAAACAACGAGGACAGGCAAAGGCTGAGAACGGGTTAAGAGGGAAGGGGAGGCAGCACAAGCAGATTTTAAAAGTAAATTACTCCATTCAAGGCAAACGGCAGCCTGTTGATATATCTCACCCAAAGGGGACTGAAAAAGTGACCTCATGCTGCTTGTCAAACACAATCCCATCCCTCCCATAACTGCCTAATGCTGCAGCTCCATCTGTCTGGAAGCGAGTCCCACCACGCCAGGGCCAGCTGCACCCCAGAGCCAGAGCAGAGCCTGTCATTCCCAGGGACTGTGTGTCATACAGCCTGCCCTGGCCATTTTCCAGTAAATCTGGGAGCAGCAAGCAAACACTGAGTCCTGCACTGTCACACGGCCGTGGTGCAGAATGCTTCAGTGCTCAGGTGCAAGTTCAGATCATGCTTCACACACCGTGCAAAACCCCTTAATCCACCTCAATATCAGTGCTGAGCCTGAAGACCTGGCCACGGCCTGGGTCACGCACGTACCCAGCCACAGGACTGGCCCAGCACTGCCTGAGCTGCGACCTGCCCTGGAGCTTTCTCTGTCTTTTGCTATGCATTTCAAGGATAAACCCAAGAGTAAGCCATCACGGAGTAAATTCTAGCAGCTCCTTTGGTGCCAGAGACCCAGATTGCTGCTCAGAGGCTCTGAGGGGTGTGCCAAGATGCTGCACTGCCTCGAGGATCCTTGGGAAACAGCTTGTGCCAAGCCTTCCCCTTTGGATGTGCTTCATGGAGCCATCCAGAGTCTCATTAAAGCCAAAGACAGCACAGGGAGGTGGCAGGCAGCAGCAGGTGACAGGATGTGATGGTGCAGGAGGCCACCTGAGAGGACCAGGTCACCCCCGTGCCTCAGCCCGGGCAGTTTGCTGGGAGCTCCGAGCACAGGCTGAGCTGCAGCCAATTTGGCTCGGGTTTTATGGGGTTTTATGGGTTTTTATGGGACTCCCTGGGACCACGGGCAGTGGCAGCCCCCCTTCCCCCTGCCTCATCACCCTGATGTTAAGCTATTTTACAATTATTATCTGAAGTCAGTGTTTAGCTGTTGCCCAGGTGACAGCTCAAACACGCCTCACCTCCTGGCCTCCCCGCAGCCTCGCATGGCTGCCGAGAGCTGGGAAGCAGAGCTGGTGCCAGGCGCTGAGGAAATGAGCTTTGCAGCCTCCCCGGGACATCCCAGAATGCTGGAGAGCTTGGAGGAGGAACATCCCCAGCCAGATTCCAGGGCAGGCCCCTCACTGAGCGCACGGTGCCTGACACAAACCCCAGAGCATCCCCACACCCCTCACAGCCTCGGCTTCTCCAGACACCTGCAAAGCCACGAGGCAAAGGCACCACCCCGCTCCACTGGCACCTCTGGGATGGATCCTCTGGGATGGATCCTGTGGGGAAGGATGTGCCCTGACAGCCTCTGGGAGTGCCCCCAGCCACACACAGCCCTGCAGGACACTGCTCCTGAGCTGCAGCCCGAGCTGAGCGACGAGAACCCGGGACACAGAGCCCTTCAACGCCTGCAGGGGCTCGAGGGGCTGCAGTGAAGGCTGTGGTACCACTCAGCAGCCCTAATTCGGGCATCTCACTGGAGCCACAAGGGATATTGTCTGGGTAAAGAGGATACTGTCAGGGCTGGTGTCCCTCCCACAGCCTTCATATCAAACGTGCTCATCTCCCAAGTCAAAACACAGTTCTAGCAGTGTTGCTGCTTGGTATGTCATGACCACAGGTTTACCTTTCCAAGGCCTGTAAAGTGCATCCAATAAATCATCAGGGACTCCTCGGGGACTGACTGGAGCTCTGTGCTCCCTGCAGTCTGGAGCCCTGCCTGCCTGCACGCCACAACCACACTGAGATGTTCCACATTCACGGGCAAGCCACAAAAATCCTGTCCCGACTCCCTGTCCCTTCAGGGCATGCTGTGGCCCTCGGTAGGGAGGAGCCGTGCTGTAAAGCTCCAAGGCAGCGTAAGAGGCAAGGAGGCTTTAGCAGGGTGCTGACTGAGGTTATGGTCTACTGAGGTTTCACCTATGTTGACACATAAAGTGTTTATGGCCAGTGCTCCGATGTGAGGTGTGAACCTCTGTTCTGTCGTTTATCCATCATGGAACAGCCCTATAACACATCAAGAGTGCTCTCAGCCTCCAAGCAAAGCCCAGGAGCAGGAAGGAGTTCACACAGTCCCCCTTACACAGCTACAGACAAACTGGCCCGAAGTGCTCCACTGTCCTTTGTCAAAATACAAACTATCACCTCGTGCTGCATGGGGGAACGCATCAGCTTTGCTCGTGACTGCATCTGCCTGCAGAGGTTCCTGCTGCAGCTGCACCAGCGTGGCTTCAGCAGGCAGCTAATGCTTGTTTGTCCTTCCTTTGCAGCCCAGCCTTGCAGCCACCCAGCACCCCACTGGTGTCCCAGCCCCAGTCTGAGCCTCAGCCCAGCCTCAGCTCGGACCTGCCAGGGCCAGTGGAGGTGGGTCTGTGATGTTCTGGACCCCTTGCACTCAATGGGGCATTGAAGCCCATCAGGAAGGGGTAAGGTCAGGTATTTCCTCTGGGCTGGGTGCCCAGCAGCCTTGGAGCACGGGAGGAAGAGATTTTCCAGGGCCCCTCCAGAAAGTGGGGCCAGTGCTGCTCTGGCATGGCAGGAGGAGGGACGTCTCTTGCCAAGCCCCCTCCGGACCCCTGATCAAACACTTTGGGGCACCTCCTTTGTGCTAAGAGATGAAACCACTCCTCTCGTGAATCCGGGTGCCCAATGCCAAGTTTAGATACAGTCTAGACGCAGCAGGGTATTTATAACCTTGGCACATGGCGTGGCAGCCAGTGGGGTATAAACAACATTCAAAAACCATGAGGCACAAGGTTATTTATACATCAAAGTGCTGAATGCAGGT
This sequence comes from Melanocharis versteri, assembly GCA_013397845.1. Taxonomy (NCBI): domain Eukaryota; kingdom Metazoa; phylum Chordata; class Aves; order Passeriformes; family Melanocharitidae; genus Melanocharis; species Melanocharis versteri. The sequence continues at coordinate 520,382 of VZTG01002337.1, read as the reverse complement.
ACCACAGCCCCCAGGGCAGGAGTCACAGCTGCACTATCAGTGGGAGTGGGGGGTTTGAGAATGGGACACAAGAGCAGGTGAGATCTAATCCAGTCCCTGAGCTCCACTGACCACATCTCACTGGGAATTCCCAGTATTCAAGAATAAATTGGATTTTACCTGTGGCCACAAGAGATGAAAATGAGTGAGGAGCAGCTCAATGGCTCAGCCATTGCCTGAGATGTAGGCAAATCTCCATTCTATCACAACAGCAAAACCACCCACATTCAGCAGGTAAAATTCACAGTGAAACTCTCCTGGCAGCCTGACATGACTGAGTGGCAGCAGCTCTCTCACAAGTGTAAGAACTGACTAATTCATGACAGTAACACAAGCCAGGATCTCTACTGCCTCTTGAATACAAGAGAACATGAGTGCAGCGAGCCTCAGCTGCCCAGGTGTGAGGGAGTAAGGCATTACTGAACTGACAGTCTCTGCATCTCCTCGCAATTAATTCAATTTTATGCAACACAGGTGCAGCCCACTATTAAGCAAGGTTTGGGTGACATTGTCCTGAGCCAACAATGCAGATAAAGATCTACAGATAAAGTTGAGAAAACAGAAGAATTACAGGATGATTTGTTCCAGAATATTTGCCTGTTTGTGGGTAAAACTGATCTCCTTGATCTCTTGGACTGAAATGGGATGGAAGCACATTTTTTTGCCTGGGAGCTGGAGCTTTCAGCCAGCTCTGGCTTCCTTGTGGAAACTGCATCCATAGAGTAGGCTCACAAGATGATCTAATTTCCATCTTGGCCTGATACAGGAATCAGGTAAGGGCCTCAGGTGCTCTCACTTCTCACCAGACAGTGGCTCTCTGGGGTGTTATCAGTGTGACTAAGTCGTGTCTGGTGGCTGTAATGTCCCAAGGCTCTGGCACAGGGACCCCCGTGAGACAGCCTGGGGGACAGCCAGGCAGAGGGATGGCATCGGGTCACTGACAGCAGGGTGAAGGAAGTTTCCATGTCCAGTCTGCCTTCAGCCCTCCAGGGAAAGGAGTGTCACACCGAGAGCTGGACACGGCTGCTCTTCCCTCTCCCCTCTCGTCTTGCTGCACAGGGTTTTGTGTTGCTGCCTGGGGAGGGGAGAACCGGTTCTGCAGGTCACGGAGGGGGAGCAGGAGGGGAAGAGCCAGGCTGGACTCCTGTGGCAATAAATACCCATCTGTGTCCTTTGTGTGACTTACATGTCATGAAACACCTCAACCTTCCACCCGGAAAGAAGTTTTTGCAGACATAATTGGCTTTAATAATAGCCTGCAGAAACACGGTACTTTCTCCTGGGAATCCCACGCACCGGGCAAACATCTGACCTACAAACCTCAGCCCTGAGCACAGAGCTGTCACTGTCACTCAGAGATGGATTATCCCAGCAGAAAGTTACTGCCCAAATATTAGCTCATCCTAGAAGTCAGAGAAAGGTCAAGGAGTCGAGTCCTCCAGTGCAATCACCAGGAAGGTGTCCCTTCTCCCTAAGGAGGCATGGATGCCAGGGCTCTGCTTTCTGGGATCTGCTGCCCTTTCTGTAAAGTGAATCGAGTCCTTGGAGGGAGAGGGGCAGACAGCACAGCCCAGTGCCTTGCAGGTCTTGGAAACCTTCTGGTGCAGGCATCACTGCCAGCAATCAGGCTTTGATTTGTCAGCACAGCCTCTCCCTGTGCCTGTGCCCATCTGAGCTGGGAGAAATCGTATCAGCCCAGGCCCCTGAACTGGATTTGGAGACAGAAAGAAGTGGGCAGCATGGCAAGCCAAGCTGAGGAATCCTGCACAGAATGTGGGTGGCACAAGGGTCCTTTCTCTGATTTGGAGTCTGTGTATTCTGCTGGACCACGGCCTCCCCTGCAGAGAAGAGGGTTCTTGGCTATTTGCTTACTTCTGTTGCAAACCCCATCACTTCTGAGCTGATTTCTCGCCCTGCTTGGTGTGCAGACACTGCCCGTGGCCTCGTGATAAGGGGATCATTGTTGAGCAGTTATAAATAGCTATCAGACACGGGCCACTGGGTCTGTGTTACTCACAGCAAATGTGTCAGCCAAAGTTCTTCCACCAGGAAGCTGCATTTCCCACCCTTTGTCTCACACCCTCCTCCCCTCCTAGAGGTATCTGAGGTATTAACTCCTCTATCTCCAAATTGTTTTCCTTTCCAGTTCCTGCTCCCTTCCTCCTGCATGGCAAGGAGACAGTGGCACTCAGACACTCACTTTAGTGAGGACGTGGTTCCCTGGGATCCTCTGCTGCCCTGGAAGCTGCATTCTGGCAGAACAGGGAGGTGCCTGACCATGCTGCCCTTGTGACAGTAATTAGTGTAATCGAAGCAATAAAGAAGCTACAGTCAGGTCGTGCTAGTGAGTCAGAGGAGACAGAAGTGAATAAGGGATGGAAAGTCACAGCCCTGAGTTGCTCAGGACAAACTGCCCAAGTCTGGGGAAAAGACCCACCAGAGGCAGCAGTGAATCCCCCGAGGACAGGGCAGCGCTGCATCTGTGTGGAGGGGCCCTTTGTCACAGTCCATGGGAACCTCAGCTGGGGGCACAAAATTGAGGTTAGGCCATGTTTAGGTAGCAGTGGAAAGGCTGGAAGGGTAACAATGCTGTTCCCAAAGAGACAGCTGAGATTACAGAGAAATTAATGTTACACAATTGTCTTTTATAGAGACCCAGGGGCAGGTGGAAGGGAGGGCAGGGTTGTTTTTCCCTGAAGTATCTATACTAGCTGTTCTCAGAAGTTACTGAGCAGAAGACTCAATTACACAAGTTCCTAATATAGCAAGTTATATGATCATGGGCTATGTTTTTAAAAATTTTGAGTCACCCATTTGTCCACTTCTAATGGTAAAGGTCTTTACTCTGTGGAAACTCTTCCTATTAGAGATTGAACTGACTCAAGGGAACATTTATTTTGGGACACTGTCCTTTAAAAAGAAAACAGGGTGAAAAAAAAGTATCAGCTCTGAGCACTATTCACGTTTATTCACGTCTTAAGTGAACTGCTTCCTGTGCAGACAGAGTAACGCAGAAACCAGGCAACACCCAAAGCCAGCAGCACCGTGTCCTGGTGAAGAGAGCTCTGGACTGGAATTCCAGAGACTGTGGCTCAGTTCCCAACTCTACCCTGGCCTTTTGCTGCCATTCAATGAGTCAATTCACTGATCTGTGCCTCAGTTTCCCTGCTCTGTAACAGGCAATGATACACACATCCTTAGGGGTCTGCTCCTGAACACTGCTAAGGCATTAAACATAGTGATATTTATCTGGAGGGCTTGCCTAATTCAGCCTCAGCTCATCCCGTTCCTGATGTGTTTATTGCACTTAATTCCCTCTAAAGGATCCTGTACTTCAAACACTTTTCCTTAGAATAAAAGGGGAGAAAAAAAGTGCACTAATAAGCAAACAAACCACAGCTCCATCATCCAGGAAGAAAAAACAAAAAAACGCAGACAAAGAGACTTATTTGGCTAGGTGACATCCTGCCCAGCAAATTCCTAATTGCCCAAGATGCATCTTGTGAACGGAACTGTTTTGTGTCCCCGAGTGAGGGTGTGCTCGATCCGGGGAGCAGGGGGAGGTGGAAACCGCACAGAAATGAACTCCTGCAGCTGGGGAGAAGGGAAGGATGAGCCCAACACGGTCACAGCAGAAGGCAGCCCCCCTTTCCCACCCTGTCCTCCTGCAGGAGCAGCAGGGCGGGCTGGCCCCGGGGTCTGTCTCTGGCACCCCGAGATGTGCGGCTCCAAACCCTGGCTGCCCTGGCTCCTACGGAACACCCCTGAGAGAGAGAGGGAGGGAGAAAAAGAGAACAACCTAACCCCGAATCTCTCTAAAGGAAGTCAAAGGCCAGATGTTCCTTGCTTCCTCCCGGCCGCTGCCGCAGTTTCCATCGCCTGTGGTTGTGGTTAGTCTGTCTGGAGCTCAGATGTGAGCGACTGAAACGGCCCTGGAAACTCCCCCCAGCTCGCTGCCTGCTCATCTGCAGCAGCACCTGGCAGCAGAGCCTGCAGAGCCCCAGCGCTGTCTCAAAGCCAGGCCTTGTGTTTCTGCTGGGCTCCTGTGGCTAACGCTCAGAAAAGGTGCTCGCCCCTCAAAATACGAGACAGGCCAGCATGATACTAGTGAAAGAAAAAGCGTGCTCTGGACTGGTTTTAAAAGAAATATGTCAAAAAACATTGCTCCCTTCAGCCCT
>VZTG01002337.1:476067-512037 GCA_013397845.1 Melanocharis versteri | reverse complement strand
CAGTGCTGGTCAGCTGCTGCGGGTAGTGCTGGTCAGCTGCTGCAGGCAGTGCTGTGGGCAGTGCTGTGGGCAGTGCTGGGCAGCTGCTGTGGGCAGTGCTGGTCAGCTGCTGTGGGCAGTGCTGGGCAGTGCTGGTCAGCTGGGAGAGCGAGCCCAGGGAGGAGCTGCTGGGAGCAGCTGCACGGTTCACGTGGCCTCTGTCCAGGCATTACAACCAGCACGGACCGTGGGCAAGCCTTGCCTTGCCTGCCCTCACACAGAGCCATTCCTGCTGGAAAAGGCCTCTGAGAGCGTGGAGCCAAACCGTTCCCCCAGCACTGCCAGGTCCTCTGCCAACCCGTGTCCCCAAGTGCCACATCCTCGTGGCTTTTAAATCCCTCCGGGGATGGTGACTGCATTGCTTCCCTGAGCAGCCCATGCCAGGGCTTGAAAGCCCTTTTGGTGAAGGTATTTTCCTAATATACAACCTAAACCTCACCTGGTGCCACTTGAGGCTGTTTCCCCCTGTCCTGTCCCTCGTTTCCTGGGAGCAGAGCCTGACCCCCACCCCAGCCTGTCCTTGGCTTGCTTCCCCATCTCCCCACGCTTCCTTGCTCTGGCTGGGATCTCACAGAGGGGCTCTGAGGAGGGGACGTGCTGTAGCTGTGGCTTTGGGTTAGATTTTGCTTGCAGAGGCTGTGAGCCGTGCTCATTCCAGCGGTGCATCACGGCCTGGCTTCCGGAGAAAGCAGCTCCGGGTCCCTGGCAGGGAGGGTGGCTCAGCCTGGACACCCTGCAGGATGCAGCTGTATCCTCCCCGCCAGGGCTGCACTTGCATTTTCCTTCTTCAGACCCCGAGCAAGGGCTGCAGCTCCTCTCCTTGCAGCCCGAATGACAGCTGACCTCCTCGTGTGCCTGCCCCACTCAGGGCCCAGGTGGTGGCGAAAGGGAATGAAACACATCCACCCTGACACGGCCACTGTGTCTGCCAGAAGCCTTGGGCTGGGTGCAAGAGGAGGCAGCTGGTTCAGGAGAGGGATTGCTGTAACCCGACCTCTGCAAAGTCCACCCTCGCAGTCCTTCAGTGCCCACAGGGACAGCAGCAAGGAGCTGGACTGGAGGCACTGGTGTCAGGGAGACGTGGTGCACACTGTGTGCGTCACTGCACTGAGAGGAAAATGTTATCTCAGGGAGGGAGAGCAGAAAGAAAACAAGAATCCCGGGGATCCCATGCTCAGAGGATGAGAGGGGAAAGAGGTCAGTTCCTGACAAGCAGCTCAAAACAAACCCATTGTTCTGAGTGAGACTGCCGTCCCTCTTTCACCAGGTGTTACCTGGAAAATCCATCTGCCCCTTCCCTCTCCCCTGGCCGTTCCTCTGCCCTGGCAAAATGGGGAAATTGGAGAGACAGCTGTAATGGCACCGGCTTCCTGCCCGGTCTGCCTCACCTCCCCAGAGGACAAGCAGCAGCTCTGAGCTGGTGTCTGAGGAGGAAATGTGCCCTGGCCTGAACCAAGAGCGCTGTGGGAGAACCAGGCAGCCCTGGGACAGACACCCTGTTTGGCAGAGGCACCACATCCCACGGTAGGACACTTGGGTTTGGTGACTTGTGTGTTTTTTCCTGGCCTATCTGTATCTGCTCTGTGGGTTCACCAGCCAGAGCTGCCCTGTAGTGACACACACCAGGGTTAGAGACCACACCAGCCCAGACACATGCTGCTCTCTGACCTCCATACTTTTCCCACCACCTGCTGTCATCTTCTGGAAAGGCTAAAAGGGACAGACATTTTTCTAGAAAAAAGAAAAAAACGTCCAGGCCCTTGCATGTCAGAAAAAAAGTCCAAATCTTTTCCTTGTCTCAACTCCAGTGAAAAAAGTCCCTTCTGGGTTATCTCACACTTATTCCAGGGTTTATCTGTAAGACATTTCAGTTCAGAGCAAAGCTCTTGTCCTGGATTTTGCAGCCTGATAAAGACTGCAGCCTAGCAAAGTGATGCTAAAGCAGTCATGTCCACAGTGCCCTTGCATCCCAGCAGCACTGCCCTGCGTGGTGCCAGAGCAGGCTCCAGAGGTGCACATGGAGCACATAAACCTTTGGCACAGAGCGGTTATTTTAAAAATTCCTCGAGCCCAAAACACCAAAGAAAGGACCCTGCAGAGCCCAGTGGTGCACAGAAAATGAAAACATTATGCTCCCCAAAATGGTGTCGTGGGGAAGCAGCGCTGAGAAGGGAACTTCTTGCCATGGCTGATTTATGGTTGCCTTGGCTCACAGCCAGCCTGGAATGCCCCAGCCTCTGGAGAACCTATGGAAGTGAAATGCTGAGGAAGTTGTACATCCTCTAGAAGAGTCAAGTAAAAACAAAGTGCAGGCTTTATAAACACGGTGTGTGTACGCTGTTAAAAGAGCCTCTTTCTGCTGGGTTCTGGCTTTGTGTCTAATGCTGCTGGCCAGAAAGGCTGATTGGGAGCAGGAATTTGGGGATTTCTTAAAAATGACAGTATTGGAAAAATGCTGAAATGTTGACATTTCCCACCAAATGAAAGTTTTGGGTTCTTTTTTTGGTCAGGATCCATCAAACAGGAGCACATGAAAGGTGGGATTAACAGCAGTGCTGCAGGGATAACTGCTCTGGTTCTGCAGCCTGTGGGCACTTTGGCATCGCCTCTGCCATTAGGGAAAGATCAGCACGTGCCTCAAGTGAGGATGAATGCTTTCTGTAACAGCATCGGGAAAGGAAATGTAATAAGAACATCTCTGCAAAAGGAGGACAGTCCAGAGCAGTGCTGCACACAGCTGCAACAAAGAAGAGAAGCTGCAAGAAACTTCTCCTTCCCCCAGGAAAATCCAGCTGAAGACCCATGTAGTGAAAGCCATGGGAGGTTTTCATTGTTCCTCTGTGAAACCTAGGAGATGCACTACACAACTGTGAACTCCATGCCCTAGTTCCTTACCTAGAAATATTTACATTTCTGAGACACCAAGCACTCCCTGGCATGGCCCCAGCCAGCTCCAGTCCATCCAAAAGATGGCAAAGGAGGTGAGAACTGTGCAGTGCCTGCCTTCACATGGCCAGCCTCTCCTGCCAGTCTCTCTCATGTTAGTTGGCCAGGAGAAGGAAGGGGAAAAAACCAAACAAACAAACAACCAAAGCCCCAAGACTGTTTTTATTTACGATCATGTTCATGGGCCACTCTTTGTCTAGACAGCTGGTATTAGCATCTGAAGCTGTCCTGGAATCTAAAATACCATTTATCTACAGGGGAAATAAAGCCCTGGATTAAACAGTCCATAAAAATAATCTGGGAATTGACACGGGGCCCAAGGAGACCAAAGGTAACAAGATCTAGAGCAGGCATCTTTGTTTGTCTTGGCTGGAGGGATGTTTTCTCAGAAAACTAAACAAAACAAAACAACTTCCCCCTCCCAGTAACTCCCCCCAAATAATTTGGCTTCAGGAGAGTGTTTCCTTTTGCTTCTTCTCCTCCCACCTTTGTTTGATTGCTTTATGCACATCCCCATCCACCACCCACAGCAGCACCCAATGCAGACAGTAAAGAGCAAAACAAAAGGTCAATGCTAGATTAGGACGAGGGCTTAAAGCAAGAGACAGCAAAAATGTCACTGTGTTAGGTGCTTCTCTTTAAAAATCAGCCTTTTCAGCTCTATGGAGCAGTCTGGAGATGAAGCTGCATGTTGGTGGCATGCCTGGAGCAGCAGCCTCATTTCCAGCTGTGACACGGAGTTCACACACAGCCTGCTGCAAACTGCCTGTGTTCCAAAATCCAGCCAATGAACGTGCTAGGTATGAAATATTCCTTCTCCGTGTGCTTTGTCTAGAGGCAGATGCTGCCTTTTGTGGTGCAAAGAACGCCCAGCACAAAAGACTGTGAATTCCAAATGAGTGCTCAGCTTCCTCTCTCCTTGCACGCTCCGCAGTCTTTGGAGCCTCTGCCGCGTTACCACAGGGCCACTTTCCGTGGGGAACTGCAGAATTTTGGCTACTGCTGCAAAACCATTTACTGGACCATGGTCCTGACTCAAGATGGCCAAACTTGTCATAGTGAGAGAGACTCTGCTGATGAGATCAGAGTCTGAAAAGACAAAGTCCAACGTGCAAAGAGAAAAGGATGTTTTCTTTTCCGCTGGACAAAACACAACTTTTCTGGCAGGCCCAGGCAGGACAGTCTGTCCACTTTGGCAATACCCTGCACGCCTGGACGTACACAAGTGTGTTTTTACATGCAGCCTGGTTTGATTACACAATCTCTCTCCAAGAGAATTTGGCAAGAAAGATATCGGAGAGAATTTAGAAGCAGCACAGTCTGCAGCGTGCTGCTTCTCTCACACAACTTCTAGCACCATTTGGAGCCACTGACCAGTGGGAAAACACCCAAAGAACCTCACCCTCAGTGCTGCTCAGGGACCCAGCCCGCCCTGGAGATGCTGCAGGGCTGCAGGCTCAGCTGCCAGCTTGCACCCACAGACCTTAATCCAAGAGCTCAGAACACCTCAGAACACTCAACCTGCCCCAGGGCCAAACCTTCCCCCCCCCTCTCTTCCCAATTATGATTCTGAACCTTTGCCAAAGGCATCTGGTAAAAGATTCACATGTCAAAGGCTTTTCCTGACCAGCAAACTTTTTGTGCCCTGGCTTCTCCCAGAGTTAGAGCTGCTCTTTCAGTGTCCATCCCCTCCTGAAAACACTGTTTAACACCCATCTGGGGAGATAGTGCTTAATGCTGGGGCTCAATTCTTCTGAACTCCAAGTTAAACTTACTGGGAGATGAATCATAGCTTGTCTTGGGATTCTCATGTTGTTTAGGTTGCAAACACCCCACCTGTTTGACCATAATATTATTTTATTTGCCTCTGCTGTTTGTAGAGAAAGATACACCCCTTGTGCTTACTGAAAAGTTCTTGTGATTAGTGCCAGTGCCAGGCAACCTGAGAGAGGAAAACAAGTTTATTCTAGTGAAGGCCATGGTTAGTCTTGATTATGAAGTTCAAAACACAGTTAGCAAACACAAACACAAGCAAACACAGACCTAAAGCATGTGTGCCACAAGTCCCTGCTGTAAATGTTAGGCATCCTCCAGGATCCACATTCCAGATCCAAGATCTGCAAGCCCACCTCCAGAGTGTCTGAGCTATAGGATGCAGCTTCTCAGAGTGGGTTCCTGTCCTGTCTCTTGCCCTTTTAAACTCCAGGGTTATTTGCATTTCTCTATTTTTAAATGCAAATAAACCAGGCAGATTGAATATGAAGAATCACTTTTGTGCTAATAAAAAGGTTATCCCACAGCACTTCACTTTGGAATAGGTAGCTGGCATCTGTGAGAGCATTAACAGAAAACATTTGTATTTATCCAAGCAGGATGTATCAAAAGGACCTTGAATGGTCATTCTTCTAGGTTTTCCTTTCCAAAATCAATCGTAAACTTCATTTCTGGCATTCTGTAAATCTAACTTTCACTGCTGTAACTTCCCATTGTGCAGCACAGTTTCAGTCAGTTTTCATTCAACAGCATTTCACAAAGAGCACGTGTGGAACATCCCCACAGCTCACTGTTGTGAGGGTTTACTGTGTCAGTGGTGCCATCAAACACCACAGCCAATAACTCCTGAAACCTCTGCCCTGCCTGTACCAGGTCAGAGTGAAAAATGTCCAAGTGTCAGCCTCAGTGATCACATTTCCTCACTTGTCTGCTTGATTCACTGTGTTCCCCTGGGTTTCCATATAGCCCATTAAACAAAACAAACCTTTGCAGAAAGAGAACGTTTGACATGATTAACTACCTTTGCTGGTAATGTGTGCAACCCACCCAGGTGTCTAGACAGTTTGAAAAATACAGATCATATTTAGGAGTAACAGCTGGTACTCCTCAAGTCTCTCTGCTGGACCTCAAATTAAGTAGAAACAGACCTTATCAATATTAGGTGGTTCTCTTCCAAAGAAAACATCCAGCCTGTGGCAGGAAATTAAGTTAAGATGGCACTTTACCTGCAGCCTACCAGGAAGTTCTGCACTCCCAAAGGTCCTGTTTTGAGAAAAGGGAGAGAACAAAGAGTTCAGACCCATTTCCATTGTGGGAAACCTTCAGTATCTTTTCATAAAAGGCAAAAAAAAAATATATCAACACCTGTGTCCTACCAGATTCCAGTTTAGGCAGGTGTTCTTTGCCTGCCCGTGTACCTTTTAAGATAATAAGTTGGAGAACCTGTTTGCCTGTGCAGGTTTTAGGCTGAGATTTTGTTAGGTGCTCCTAATAAAGGCTTAGAAGAGGTTCTGAGAGGGAACAATGACAGGCTGTGGTAAGAACAGCGTTACAGGCACTCCTCAGGACAAACCAGGAGCTCTCTACAGGGTTACCCAGAAGCAGCTCCTCTGTCCTGGCTCACTGGAATCTAAAATACCATTTATCCCACCCAACAGCTTTGCACAGCAGAGCTTCCCTCGGCCACGAGCTGTTGGCTGCAGAGCAGTCAACACGTGATGCCAGAGGCAAGAGCAATGCTGGGTGCCCCAAAAGCCTGGACAGGAGTCTTCTGATTACTAAAAGATGCGAGTCTGAGCAAAGTGAAAAATTGCAGGTTAAACCCATTTAATGAGGACTGTGCCCCAAGGTGCCCCACGTGTACAGGACGTGGTTTTCCAGGAGTGTGAGTGGGGCAGAAGCACAGAAAGCCCAGGAGGTGCCTCTAAACAGGATGGCAAATGGGACTGCTCCCAGTTAACAGATTTTACACAAATCATGTGTCAAGGCCAGGCAAACACAAAGGAAATCCCAAGGTATTCCCTGCCCAGCAGGGATCTCTCTTCTGATTGAGTCAAATTCGCCACAGTTCTGAAAAAAACACAAAAAGGTCTTTTCCCCACCTCACTGTATCTGAGAATTTATCATCCCTCTTATGGGGGGAATTAAGATTTGTAGCCCAGCTGAGTTCAGTCCAAGAGGCTGCCCGAGCCCTGCACTGTGGCTGCTCAGCACGGGCTGCACTCAGGCCACGAGTGCTTTCACTGCAGGAGACTGTAAATCACCCCAATTCCACACACCAGCATGTGAGCAGAGGAACGTGGCCGCTGTGTGCTGGTCCCAGAGCGGGGCCCAGCAGATCCCACAGCACAGGGGACACCGAGCCTGGGAGGGAAACACCCAGATTGTGCCTGCCCCGTGCCAGGGTGGAGGTGGGAAGCTGCCCCGGGTGCCACCGCAGCAGAAGGCGCAGGGCAGCCCCAGCACCCGCTGGGAAGAGCACAAGCAAACTGTAAAACACACAGGCAGACAAAACATCTGGCAGCTGCTTCAAATAGTTCTCTGTCTGAAGGGCAGACAAGCCTGCAATAGTTTCGAATGAAAACATGTGCAAAGGCAGGATCAGTGCTTCAGTGTGTTTGGTGCAAGCACTGAATGAGTTTTGTTCCTTTCAGCACTGCTCTGTAAGCCAAGAAAGGCTGTGCTTTGGGTTAGGTTTTTAATTTTAATAAACTTTACTAAATAAATCACTATATTTCCTTCTCCAGTCAAATGCAACTTTGGCATAAGATCAACAGCATTAGCTCTGCATAGGAAGCGTGTGGGAGAGAAGAGGGGCAGTGTGCTAGGAAATGTTTTTCATAATTGTCTTACCTTATGCAGGAGAAAAGGCGTGACTGCCAAAATAAGTTCTTAAAAGTATGACGCACGTTCTTTCAAGTTCCCACATCTCAGGCCCGGGGAAAGGGAAAATTGCCTTGATACTGGCAAAGGACTTGACAGGTACAGACCGGTGGCTGGGCTCCAACGGGGAAGTTGTTTGAGCTCAGAAATAAATCCTCAGTCCTGCAGACAAAGGAGAGAATTGGCAATTGTCTTCCCCCCTCCAAGTTCTCCTGTCCTGACACTGCCACCGCTCTGGTGAAGCTCCCCAGGCACAGGTCTGTGCAGGAGTGTAACCTGCACCCAGGGCAGGCTTCCCCGAGAGAGGAATGATGACAAGACTGCTGCAGGATGACAAATTTCCCTATCAGCTACTAAACTCCTCCACCGAACACTTCCCCCCTCGCACACTTTTTGAGACACAAATTACTTCCACCAAAGCCTCAACTCACAGAAGAAACAAAAGCTACTCCCCTGCTTGCCCAGAGCACCGGGATGCCAGGGCTCTCTGCAGAGGGGCCCCAGCAGTGCTGCAGCACAGGCAGGGCAGCAGCAGCCAGGCTGCCAGGGCCAGGAGCCTCCCAAAAAACGCAGGAACAGTTCCATGCAGCAACCGTGATGAGTCAGCAGCAGCAGGAGGAGGATGAGAGCCGGCAGGGCAGCAGGGGTGGCTTCCAAGGCAGCCCTGACACAAGCAGAACATTGCAGCTTTTACTGCTGCTCACAAAGGCAGAGAGCTGCCTGCCACGGTGCCAGGGCTGGGAGGGAGGCAGGAAAGGCTGGGGAGCAGAGCAGCACTGATTTATTAGGACTTGTTAATCTGTGATATCATTTGTTGATTCCATCAGGTCCAATCCCTATCTCATGACTTCCTCCCCTGTTGCCATGGCACTGTACATAAACACGGCAGGCTCCCAGCCCTGAGCAGGTCATTTGTTTCAAATATTCCATGCAGCTGGAACACAAGCCTGTTTGGGTGTCTGGAGCCGAGCATGAACTAATTCCTCAGTTTTCTGCACCCGCCCCAGCTCCAGCACCCTCCAGCCACACTCCCAGCCTTGACTTCCCAGCGAGGGAAGGGGAAGGGGCCCTGGGCAGAAACAGGCACAAAGGCAGAGCTCCACTGCAGTCCTCTGCTCCCTGCAGCCAAGCAGAAGTGTGGTCACTGAATATGCTGGGTATTGAGGCTCAGGATCTACAAACCCTCGTCTTAATAATGTGGTTTTCCCACATGTAAGAGACACTCAATTTTTTTTAAAAAAAATCTTGCCCTGACTAGAGACAAGAGGCAAGAAACCACTTGCCTTTTTTTGAGCTCTCCAACCCCTTATTAGGCAGTTCTCAGGCTGTAGCTGAACCTCACATGTTGCAGTGTGTGTGTGAACTGATTAAATGATTTGGCTTCCTCACACACCTTGGCGGCTGCAGGGAAGACAGAGAGGTGTGTGGACAGGAGGAGGACTTAGAGCCTTCATCATCATGGACAAAAGCATCACCACACTTCCAGTCACCCTGGAGAGGCTGAACCTCTCTGCTGACACAATGTGGGAGCAGGTCTGCATTGCACAGGTCGGTGACTGACGGCACAAGCAGCTGTAAAATCAGCTATAAACCACGTTCCACCAGGAGCCCAGGGCTGTCTCATCACAGATTACATTCAGCTCCATCTCTGAGGCACTCACAGCAGCTGCACACACTCTCAGGTCACCACAGCTCAGCCCTGCACCCAGGGCTGCAGCCTGCCCTCCACCTGCACAGCCCCTTTGGGTGCCAGCTCTAAATTGCTCTTCTCCCCAGCAGAGATAAGGCCCCTGCTCTGCCTGCCTGGGCAGGCTGCTTGGGAGTAAGCTCACTGCTCGTGTAGAAACAACGTACAAAGAAATCTGATCGCTTCATGCAAATAAAACCCATCACCCAGTAATATTTAATAAAGTTTATTAGGTTACTGAGTATTATCTACAGTCATAAAATAGAAAGGATTTTAAACTGTACAAAGTAATGTCCTGGTGAAGTGAGGAGAGATGGAAATGAGGGAGCACAAAGAGCATTAGAAGTAGGGAGAACACAGCTACTTCCCTGGAGTTCTGGAAGACACTGGTTCAAGTTGAAGGCAACCAAGTAGGGCTCCACACACACTGAATTTTGTGTCCCACCCTGCAACAGAAACTAGTACAAACCCCTACGTTGAAAAAAAAGGTCATATAATATTAGAATAAAAAAGGGGCACATCAGACCCCACCCAGTCTTGGCACCAACTCTGTGCTTTAAAAAATATACTATGCAAGTAGTTTATTTTCAAAAAGGTACCCTACAGCAGCTGTTTAAAACATGTTCTTATACATACACCACAAATATATATATTAACATTTTCAACAACTAAACTCATTTGTACCTACACAAAACTGAAGGGATAACTCAAAAGAAAAAAAAAACAAAACAAAAAAACCATCAAACCAATCACACAAACATTTTTCAAGAAAAAAAACACAAAGAAATGTGCAAAATAACCCCAGAAAGGCAGCATAGTAACCTGTGGAGAGGTCAAGAGAGCAGCTCCTGCGAATAAAGGAGTGACATCCTCTTTTCTTGGCTACTGAGGATCTATTTGGGATGTGCTGATTTTGCCTGAATTGCTTGTCCTGTTTATTGCAGTTCTCCCCCGCTCCCCAGCTCTGGAGAGGCTCAGTTTCTCTTGCTGTGCCTGAAGATATCACACAAACATTTTTCAAGACTCCCAAGCTCCACCCTGCAGCAATCCCCCCTGGCTCCTCTCCTCACCTGCTCAGGGACAGCTCCCACCCAGCACGGCACAGAGTGCAGGGGAGACTGAGCTGGTCTGTGACACAGCAAAGCCTGGTCTGCATGAACCCAAGCAGCTGACCCAAGAAGAGAAACATGAAAGTTCCTCTAAAGGCTCAGCGTGGAACAGGGGGCAGAGCTCAGGGGACAGGAGCTGCAGCTGCGTGACAAAGCTCATACAGATGGTCTCACCCTACTGCACTGGTTTGTCCTTCCCTGTTCCCACACCAGCCAGCAATTCCACACCAAAAGCTGCAGTTTTCAGTCAGGAAGGAGGCGTGTGAAGACACAGCCTGGCTGCAAAATCAACTGAGTCAAACCCACCAGGAGGAGGCAGAGCAGAGAATGGAGCAGGAGAAGCAATGGTGATAAACAAGAAAGCAGCAGTCACAGCCTGTGGAACAGCAACAGGGCAAGGTGAGAAGTCCCAGCACAGATACAGATGTCAGCAACACAACCACCTTCTCCAAATTAAGAAGCGTCCTGGTGGAAGGGCTCTTGGTTTTGGTGTTTCAGGGCTTGGGGTTGTACTTCTTATTTTTTGGCTTTTAAAAACTCATCGATTAATTCTTCATGGTATTCCAGACTCTTTCCAACTCTGCTTGCCATCCTGAGCATTTCCATTCTTAGGACCCGGTCTTAACATTTCTATTCCTAACACAAATTATGTTTTTATTCTTACTTTTATTCTTTTGTTATCATCCTCCCCTTTAGCTGGTACAGAAGAATCGTTCCCTCCGAGGCCCTCGAACCCAGAGGATGCAGCACAGCCTTTCCTCAGGAGGAGCAGGGAAGCACAGAGCCTCTGTAAATGTTCCTTTTGTGAGTGTGCTGGGGAAGCGACTTCCAAGGGACGAAGCCCTCAGCTGTGGAACAAGGACTGCTTGAGAGCTGGCCAGCGAGGGCACACGGAGGCTGCAGCAGTGGCAGGAACGCTCTGGCCAGGGAGCTGCAGCAGCGGGGATGACGTGAGGCTGGAGAGCCCGGTGCTCAGGGGTCAGCTCCCATCCATGGCCTCGGTTCTGCCTCTGTCCCGGAGCACGAGGGTCACTGGTAGAGCAGGTAACTCTTGAGCGAGGCTGGCAGGGGCAGGGCGGGGATCTCAGCCAGTCTGTCCTTGCCCAGGGCAAGCCTCACGGCTCGCCGGCACAAGTCCATCAGAGGCAGTGGTTCAGCTGGGGAGAGAGACCCGAGACGTTAACAGCCCAGCCCACCAGGCACACACTCATTCACTCTGCTGCTCCTAAAACCCCCCAGGAAACTCTGAGCAAGAGAACTGAATGCCTGGCACGTCTGCAGGACCCAAGCCATCCAGCAGCTTCAGCTCACCAAACACACCAGCAGAGCACGAGGTTTCTGTAGGTTATTTAAGCCATACATGTGTGAATGAAACAATCCTAGAATGCCAACTGGAAGTTCCTCCTCTGCAATTCCATTCATTCCAGTCTGAACACATCTTCTAGCTCGTGCCTCTTACTGCAGTATCCAGAAACTTTTGTAAGAGTCACTGAAGTCAAAGACTGCAGCAGCCAGAGCATCATGTGGTCTGGGTACCCAGAGAGCACCATGATTTATCTCCTGTAGGAGGGTAACAGCTGTCAGCCCCTCCACTTATACTGCATCGTTCCCATGAAAAACAAAGCCATCTGTCAAAGCTTCATGTTACTGCTTGCACTGTGACGTTTTCCACTAGAGGATTCCCTCCTGTGTCACAAACCCGGGAAGGATACAAGCCTTTGGCTATCTTTTTCTGCATCCTGTACTTAAAACCCTGAACAAGACAATACAAGTTTTTCAGGAGCAGCACATGGGGCCCTGTGCTGCTGAGGAGTCACTCACAACACAGAGGGGACTGAGGTCAAAGCCAGAGCTCACAGGTCCCAGCTGCACAGGAGGAAGATTCACATCAGTTCCTCACAGCCTCTGCTGAGCCTGTCAAAGCTCACCTCGACACTGCTCAAGCCTAAGGGGTTTGTCCCGCCCCCAGAGAGGGCTGACAGACATCCCAACAGATAACTGGGCATCCTCCTACTGCCTGAGGGCTCTGCCTGCACCACTGGAAAGCTTCCTTTACCTGGGCTGAACACAGGCGCCTGAAAGCACCCACAGGCACGGAATGAGTTTGGCTGAGAAGCTGCTGTTTTCAGTAGCTTTGATAGATGCCTACAGCTCCAGCTTCTACTGCTACATGCCGAATTAACCTGGCTGTTCAGACAGCCCCCCAAGCCCCAGTATTCACCACACAGGTTCTGTGTCACGAGGAAGACACGGCTGCACCCAGCCCAGGCCTTGTCTGCTCGCGACCCATTTCAGGGTCCGAGCTGCCCCTTCCACAGGGACGGGCTCCTGCAGCAGGCTGCACCTCTCTGTCTGGCTGTGACACTGCCAAAAGGGCCCATGGCTGGCAGCACTCCCTTGGCACTTCCCAGTGCAGCTCATTCTTAAACCACTGGGGCACAAACCGGCTGCATTCAAAGTCTGCCCCAATTCCGCCTGCTCTGCACACAGATAGCTGGGACAGAGGCACTGCCCAGCCAGCATCCCAGGGGACAAGGGCCCTGACCTTCAGAGCCTTTAGGTACTCACACAACAAATACATTTCAGTTTAGTGGCCTTAAAAGGAGAGGATCTTCCACAGAGATTAAGATTTGTCCTCACCTAGCTTGCACTGATAACCCAGTCTGACAGGAGACCAAAAGAGAAAGCACACACATCTGACCTCCTCCCAAAAGAGAAAGCACACACATATCTGACCTCCTTCCATTCACAAGCACTACAATCACTGGACAGTGTTGCTATTGAATGCTCAGAAGTGGTTAGAGCCAGACACCTTCTTTCTATCTGTGCCAAAATAGCATCCCGTCATTGCTGGCCTGGTGCCCACAATTCACTCCTTAGCTGAGAGCACATTACAACCAAATCCAACCCTGGAGGTGGCCGTTTCCTTGCTAAGTGCAGCTCTGTGCCAGCAATTCCACAGACTTGCTGGCTTTGAGTGGAGCTGCAGGTTTTGGCTTTGACCCTCCAGCAAAACCTGGTTCTGGAGCTGCTGACATCCTTCAAGCTGCTGTGGCAGAAAGAGCTGGGCTTTCTTTGGGTGAGAAAATGCTCTGCCAAGAGCTCTCTGTTTGGTCTTGCAGAGTTGAAGTGTATTTCTCAAAGCACTTGCAGATTGTGCTCCTGCCCCTCTGCAAGGCTCTCCTGGTTATACTGACAGCTCAGCTTTTCTGGTGCCTGGTGGCAGCTGTGTTGCACCCCAGTGTCAGGGCTCACCAGGGCTGGGCCAGCATCAGGACACCTCCAGCACAAGCAGAAGAGCCCAACATGCTACAGCCCGTGGGCAGACACTGTTCTGGAACGCAGGGGAAACTACTCTTCACACCAATACTGCCAGATTTATTTCACTAGCAACATAAATCCAGATTTTAATCCACTTCCTTCACCTCTCTCCTCCACCCTACCCAGAGGACTGAGTCACAGTCTGGCCCCATGGGAACTTCTGACTATGAGAGATAACAGACTTTAGCACATTTGGACAGCCAAATTTAAAGCTTAGCTAGAGATTGATGTGCCTGTTCGTAAAAGGCCTGGCATGTGAGTTGGGCTGACTACAGCACCCAGCCCCCTGCTAGAAACGAGCACACCCTGCTCTGAGAGAGGCAGGGAAGTGGGCTACTCTTCTGGAAGATGAAAAACATTCCCATTTTCTTAGACAGGGACAGATTTTCCCATTCTTGCCTGCAAGGGATTTTAAACATCCCTTCATTATCCATTTAAGGAAGGGGATTGTCTCAAAGACTGTAAAGAGACACCAGGATTCCAGTGCCAGCAGTGCAACTGTCAGAAGAACGCTCCTGCTGCTCTTTTGGTAGCAATACAAGGTTTCCCATCTCTGGTTGGACAACTGGCATCACCTTCTCCCCCCAGCCACCTCCCCAAGCCCTGCCTGCTCCCTGCAGAGCCTTGGTGACAGCACAGGCGTGCAGTCAGACTGACTGTGTGTGTTTGCCACGGAGGGTTCAGAGCTGTGCCCAGCAATCCTTCTGCTGACACGAATCCTCACCCCTCCAGAAAGGGGAAAACCCTCCCCAGGAGGGCCCAGCAAGGGCAGGCACAGGCCAGTGCTGCCAGAGAGCCCAGGAGCCATACTCACGGTCGAGCCCGTTCAAGTAGCACATCCGTATTTCACAGTGGCCCCACACCGCGCTCACCACCGGGTAGAGTTTTTTCCCTTTGAGTCCTCGGAAGGCAACGCCCATGTACTGCCCGTCCACGATGAAGCTCAGCGTGCCGTCGTCCATGTCCAGAACCACCAGGAAGGAGTCGGGCACGATGAACGTCTCGTCCGGCTCCAGGAAGGCGGGGTAGGTTTTGCTGGGCTGGTTCTTGCCGTCGTGGTAGAGTCTGTTGCGCCCGAGGTCCCAGCC
Organism: Melanocharis versteri; assembly: GCA_013397845.1. Taxonomy (NCBI): domain Eukaryota; kingdom Metazoa; phylum Chordata; class Aves; order Passeriformes; family Melanocharitidae; genus Melanocharis; species Melanocharis versteri. Next base: position 497,191 of record VZTG01002337.1, on the reverse strand, counting down.
CCAGGACTCGTGGTTGTTCCCCACGAGCGTGGTGTAGCCCACGGAGTGCAGGGGGGCCTCGGCCGTGGCCACCCCCACCACGGCGTGGGTGCCCCGCTGGCGCATGGCCCACGTGATCTGCCACACGTGCAGGCCCCGCGTGTAGCCCACCTTGCCCCTGATGGCGTCTGTGCTCTGGGCCACCGGATGCCGGTGAAATATGAGCTTGTCGTCCTCCTTCACAAACACGTTCAGCGAGCGGTCGTCGTTGTTCCACGAGTGCAGCAGCTGCACTTCGTAGGACACCGGAGGCATGTCCAGCAGCAGGTCCAGCCGGGTGGGTTTGCTGTAGTCCAGTCCTTGGAGCTCCTGTTTCAATGGCCTGTACACAGGGTCCCTCATATCCACAGTCTTTATCCCACCTGTGACCTTCTGACCCATGGTGCCTCCTGACTTCGCCTCTTTACAGGCTCATCGATTTACCTGGCAGCTTCTGCTGTCATTCAGCCCTGCAGAAAAGGTTGCCAGGAGACTTTGTCAAGATGTGCAGCACTCAGTATTGCCTAATGGATGGAAAGAAAAACAAGAGACAAGTTAAACATTAGCACATTCAGCCTTGTGTGCCACAATTCACAGAGCGCAGCATTCATCTGTTTATCCCAACAACGTGTGCTTCCTTCCCACCACCGAGGAAGGGTTGCACAGATCAGCTGGCCACTGAGACAGGGCTGAGGAGATAATTCTCTTCAACTAAAGCTTTGCTGAGCACCTTGGAGGCCTGACTGCAAGTCCCAAACAGCAGACAAAAGCTGCTGTGTCCAGCCTTGGGGGACACTCATTCCAGCAGCTCCTGGCCCCTCTGAACCCCTGCAGCCAAGGAGCAGATAAACCTGCTGCCTGCTTTGTCTCAGGAGAGCAGCTTCGGTTGGGGCAGCTTCTCCTCTCCAAGAGGAAAAAAAAATTCCCTAGTTTCAGTTGCGGAGTCCAGGGGGAGGAGCAAGATTCTTCTCACAGTTTAGCAGTTTTCCTTCCAGATTGCAGAGAAACCTCTGAAACGTTTAAGCCAGCTTGGCCAGAGATACTTGCTCACTCTGTGCACCTCTCCTCCAGCACTGCATCCACTGAAGTGTCTCTGCTCTCACTCAGCAACACAAACAACCCTCTGTCACACAGCTGCCAAACTGGGGGCAGCTATTAGGAGAATTAGAAGTGGGAGGGGTGCAAACGAGCTTTCTAAGAAAAAAAAGTGTTATTTTAACATTTCCTGAAGTGAGGCAATCATGCAGCGCTCCTGCCAGCTACAGTCACAACACTTACTCACAACCAAGGACCTCATCTGGCATAGAAAACAGAGCATGAATCAGATCTGGTTTAAAAATAAGATTACTGGACATCAGCAAGGCTTCAGCTAGAAGGTGAACAGGGAAGGCTCACATATGTTCTGGGTTAGGGATGAATTCTGCAGCTTCCCTACAGGTTTTTACTACATACCAGGGTATGCCACTGGAACAGTGAGCTAAATCCCAGTTCTTAACTAACAAGAGACAAGACTACTTTTTCTTTTCTTACCCACTTTTTTTTAAAATCATGGATGGAGAGGAAAATGCCTGAGATTCTTTGAAAGTCACATCCCAATGCACAGGCTGCAGCACAGCTATTTCAAACTATTCAGGGACCTCAGATGTTGGGCACTGCCAGACAGAAGATGCCATTCTAACAGGCCCAACCATGTTATCAGCTGCTGAGATGACCACGACATCCTGGAAGTTAAATAAATACCATCCACAACATCAAAACAAATCCTGAGCCATGTAAGCCAGCTGGTCAACAGCTGAGGACAAGCAAGTAACAGCAAAACCAGCTGAGGGAGGGCAGTCCCTGGATGCCAGCGCATCACCCTCCCAGCACACAGGATTTAGCTGCTGTGCCCCACAGCTCACGCCTGGGCCCGCGTGTTTCCATGACTCACAGGCACTCCAGGGCACAGCTCCCCGGCTCTGCAAGCCTCAGGAACAGCAGCAGCTCAAACCAAGGGATCCCGAGAACCAGCCAAAACAGACATTAGCTGAGCTTCCCCGCGAGAGGCACATTAATGCTGACCCAAAGCAATCATTTTTAAAAAGCTTCAGTGTAAGCTGTTTGCTCAGGCTGGGATAAAACCCACCAGGCTGCTGAGACAGAACATGTGGTGCTCTGCAGAAAGCACCAGGTGAACTCCCTGGCATTCCAGGGCCTGCGGCACATGGACAAAAGCTGTCAACAAGGGACTGGCAAGGCACACGTGGAAGTCCATAGGCAAATTCAGCTGTTGGAATTTTGATTAGGATAAGGGAACAAAACATTGGCAGAGGGAGGAGAGGCAGAGATTTCCTGTGCAGTACATGTGAGAACACAGCATAGGAAACAAGAACCAAAACAAAGCAGACTGCAGGAGCACTGCTGCAGACCTCTTTGAAGCACAAAATACTCAGAAGTAAAGGAATACAATTGTGCTCTTCATTAGCAAAACAATGCCCTGTTCATGATGGCTTTTTGCCTTTTGCCAACATAAGCTTCATCATATTTCTCTGAGGCTGCTGCACCAGAAAGGGAATCACCCCAGTGACAGACAACAGGGACTCCTGAAGCCCTGGGGCAGGACAGCCCTCACTGCCTGCTCTGCTCCAGGAGCAGATTCCTGAACACAGCACCACTCATCCCTCACATCGGTGAGGGCTCCTGCCCAGGCAGACTGCTAACAGCAGATGAAAGACAATGGCCAGAGTAAAGAGAAAGGGGGAAAGGAAGGGAAAAGATTGAAACAAAGGGGCTGATCAGAGCGAGAGCAGGTCAGGTACCAGCACCACCAAGATTTAAGTGCAACACGGCTCCTTATTAGGGCAAGGCAATAATTCCTGCTCACAGCTGGCTCTGCTGCTCCTGGCACCAGTCTGGCCCAGAACTGCAGAGTGGCACCTTGCCCTGCAGTCAGGAATGCAATTATGCCCTCGTTTTTTACAAGGAAAAGCCTCTTCATGCACAAGACAATACAGGCACTTTCCTGCAGCAGGAGAGAGACAGAAGGGCTTATCCTGTTAAATTAATGGATTAATGCCTTGGGCAGCTTGATACGAGACACAGCCAGCCATAAATGAAAAGATATGCTGGGGAATGAGCTGCTTCAAAACCTGTGAACTGCTACAGGTTTAAGTACAAATGTAAACATTGAAAGTGCTTTTATCTATCTTATCGACAGCTCAGGCTTGCTGCAACTCTGCTCTGCTTTACCAACACGAGCTCATCCCCATGATGCTCAGTCCTGCTCCCATGCTATTTTCAGTTCTATTGTTAACCTTCTGGGCTTAAAAACTGTGGAATGAAATTCTAAGGGTGTCTCAGAGAGAAGTATTCACTGCTATTTTCAGTGAGAATTAGACCTCCCTTCCATTTAGCTGTTCAGAGCAAGCAGTCAGTTTGCCATACTAGAAAGAAATGCCAGGTTCCAAAACAACTGCTTGCTGCAAATAGATCAAGGGAGGAGACAGCAAAGGCATTTAAATGGAAGGCAGAGTCCTGCTGTTAAACAGGGAGAACACAGCTCTGCAAGCAAGGCACTGTACATGGCAGAGCAGAGCTGGTGTCCAGCTCCTCTCTGCAGTTCAGACACTCGTGGCTCCTCACAGGTTCCCCCTTGCTCTGCACCCACAGGACGCCTGTCTGGAGCACCACCAACAAGAGCACATGAAGGATCCTCAACTCCTTGATTCCTGAGCCAGTTTTACTTTATTTCTTCAAGTCAGTTTACTGTGGCTTTATCTCCTTCCCATAATATTCATTAGGTGTACTTCTGCGGATAAGAGGCCAAACCTTTAAACACCTCACAGGCTCTGGGTGCTCTGCAGACAATGAATCAGAGCCCTGCCCTAGAGATTTCCAGCCTGGAACACACCTCAGGAGAAGAAACAAAAATATATATACTGCACATGGCCCTTGACTTGCTTACAGCTTTAGAAGCTGAACTAAGGGATCCCAGACAGTACCAGTGAATGAGACTACAAACCCACTGGAGTTTTGCTCATGTTTCCATGATCTTGCTAGAAAAGGATAAGGAAAACTTGGTTAATTTTCTTGGGCTGAATGTTCATCCTGCAAGCCAAGAGCCAAAGGAGCCACATGGCTCCCAGTCTGCTGGCTGACCTGCCAGCAGGTAGGATGTGCCCAGCCAGCACATCAGAAACCCCACAAATCCCCTTCACAGGGCTTTCCCTTCTTTAGAACGGCTTCAACTCCAGGGATTTCCCCCTCCTCCCCTGCTGGGGCTGAGAACAGATCCCTTGATCACAGAGATATTCTGTGTACCCAAGCTGAAAGCCAAGGTGGGTCAGCAATGCTACAGCACATCTCAGGTGGGGTGAAGAGGGAAGGACTCACGTGCCTCTAACAGCATCCAAACTTCATCCCCAAAGAGCCAGGACACTCGATTTTCCCTGCTTTAATTCTGAGCATCAGGAACACAGCGGGTGACCTGCAATGTGTATTCCTGCCTGCTGCAGAACGTGGCCCAGGCAGGCTGTGACACCCGGCCCAGTGCTGATGCAATCACTGCACCAGATTCTGGCCTCAGCACCCTTCCCACCCACTAAACACAGATCAAACCCTGGGAAAAAGCAAGCTCACCTCTGCTGCTGGAGCTCTCCAGTGCTGTGCTAGCAGAGACCAGGCAGCTACAGCAGAGATGACAGGAACAACTGCACCAACAACAGGGTCAGAGCGAGTTTCGGAGTGTTGCAACTCTGCTGGGATCAGGACTGGGCAGGCAACCCTCGTTGCATAGCAATGGTTTTGGCAGCCTCACGGCTGCCTTGCCCCACATGGAGAAGGTTGCCACAGGGGCAACTTGCTCAGCCCCACCTCCCGAGGAGCAGCAGCAGCTTGGCTCAGCAGGTTTGGCTGCTGGCAGGGCTCCGTGGCCTCCGCAGAAAGTGAAACTGCAGCCACACATCATGAGAGGTTGGGCAAGAAAGAATTAAGAAAGGTGGCACGTGTCCCAGGAAACAGCAAAAGGGAAAACCCTCCAGCAGAGCAAGAGGCCCCTGACGAGTCACTGTGCTCGAGAGGTGCCAGGGACGGGGAGAACAAGTCACTTGCTGTTGGGCAAGGGTGACACCCGCCCTGCTGAGCACACAGCCTCATCTACCCCGAGCAGGCACCAAGGAAGGGCTCTGCTCTCCCGGGGGGGGCTGCTGGCACAGCAAGCCCACCCTCAGCCCCCAGGAAAGGCTCCTGCCCCAGGAAGCCAGGAGCAGGTCATGGAACAGCACTGTCAGACTTGTGACCACCGAGGAGCAGCCTGTCTGTGTGAACACAGCTCGCTCTCATTCCTCGCCTTGGCATGGCTCAGGCAGTTCTGCTCAAGTTCTCTGGCTATTTTTGCAGTGCTGAAGGCAGCATGCTCCTTACACCACCTCTCCAGTGTCTGGTTCTCCAAAGCAGAGCACTGAGGTTACTCAGAGCAGCACATCTGAGTAAACGAAAACCTGAAGTAACAACCACCACCCATCCTCAACCAAGCCACTTACTAGACACCAACTTAAACAAATTTCCTCTGTCCACCTACCCAGCCAGTTCCTGTTAACTACAATGCTGCTTAATCTGGCAGAAAACAATTCCAAGCAACAGGAGAGAGTTTACTTTGCGAAGTATTTGTAATGATGGAAGCAACTCAGAAGTTCCAGAAGTCTGCACCAGAGATCTTCTCTTCCACTGAAGGCAGGTCACAAACAGCAACTTTGGTTGCAGAGAAAAGGCGTTTCTTTAAATGAAACTCAGGCTGGTTTTCCTCACAGAGGAAGTTTAGTGGATGTTTCAAAGGTCATTAGGCTCTTTCCAGCTCTGTATAAGGTAACTTATGCATGTCAACTATGTGTTAAAGCCCAGGCACAAACCAAGACTCTTTAAAATAGCTTCTCAGAGGCAGATTGCAGTCATTTGCCTGCAACAATTATGTTCTTGGCATGAGGCACTGCTGGTCCAGCTTCCTATGGTCAACCCACTTAGGTCAGGACTCTCAAGCAGTTCTCTTGTCCCTTTTCCAAAACTACCTTGCAGAAGTTTTGTGCTGGGTGTTCTGAGGACAGCAGCAGCAGCATCAGGAAGCTGTGCAGGTTAAACAGTTACTGCTGCTGAGCCCAGACCCCTGCACTGGCAGCAGCACAGCCGCTCCTCACCCTGCTCTGATGTGTCCATTTCCTCCCCACACCTACTCGTGCTCTGTGGCCTTTGCAGAGCAGGTCAGGACAAGGAGACTCCGGCTGGAGCAGTTCGGTTACGGGTACTGCAACTCACAGGTGCTACCAGGACTTAAGCAGTTTGCTCTTTTCTCAGCACATTGGTTGTACAGCAGGAATTTACTCCAAACACACATCCCTAACACTGCAGAACTCTTCCACACAGGCACACCAGCCCCGGGCTGCAGGGTGAGCAGCATCACACGGCATGAGCAGGGATACAAGAAGCAGCACTATATGGCATGAGCAGGGATACAAGAAGCAGCATTCCACGGCATGAGCAGGGATACAAGAAGCAGCATCACACGGCATGAGCAGGGATACAAGAAGCAGCATCATGCGGGATGAGAAGGGATACAAGAAGCAGCATCAGAAGGGATACAAGAAGCAGCATCACACGGCATGAGAAGGGATACAAGAAGCAGCACTATATGGCATGAGAAGGGATACAAGAAGCAGCATCACACGGCATGAGAAGGGTTGGTAAGTTGGTCACGGGGCCTGAGAGCAGCCGTGGCAGAGTATTCACAGCGAGCAGCTGGTGAACAGGCCAGAACCCAGCAAGCAAAGCTCCTCTCACAGCACACAGGATGGAGCCTGGCTTTACCATCCCACACTGGAGCGACAGCACTGAGAAATCCAGCCAGAGTCCCTTCCCATGTCCCACACTTGCAGCTGCAGCACTGACCTTCCTTACACCTCTCCCCTTTGCTCCTCTCCAGCTTCCTGCTGGTCTAGAATATCTGCTTGCAGCCAACTGGTGAAGTGCTGTTTTCCAGAAGCAACTCTAAACTCTGCGTCGTAGCAAGTGCTTACAGGCAGCTGTTACCTGCAAGACTGACCTGATGGACTTGGGTTCCAGGAACAATTCAGCACCTGAGTCATGCCTGGTGCCACAAAGGAGATTGTCACCTGCCCAGGTGTCAGCCAGGTCACCTCACAGTCCAACCATTCACCTGAGGCTCCCAAATTAACAATACACAGCAAACTGCAGACATCCCTTGCTGTCAGTGCAAGACCTGGGGACAGGTTAAGGTGGGGGGACACTGAGGCTGATGACCAGAGGTGCCAAGCTCAGCTTTGTGCCACAGAGCTGCACTCCAGAGAATTCTCTGGGAGGAAACAGCAGAACAGCTGTGGTCTGGCAGCTCAGTCTGAGCAGAGGCGGCTCCTGTACATGGTGCAAAGGGCACAGACTTTTCCCAGTTCCAATTTCTTCAGATGCACTCCAGAGATGTCTCTATAACCTGCCTGCAGACTAAGTGCCATCAGAAATAAGTCACATAAGTAGCAGGAGGAAAGGTCACAGGCAACCTTTGTCCACATGTGCAGAGGTTCTCCTTCCTCACACCTTTGTGCCTGTCCAGTCACCCTCGCCTGATTTCCATGTGTCACTGAGACTTTGCATGGGAACAAGCACTGCTTCCAGAAGAAGCCTCACAGCCCTTTGCGGCTGAAATCTACCCTTGGCATACTGCAAACACAACAACCCCCCAGTTTTATAACCAAGCAGCACTGGAAAGGCCTGGTCGAGCTGCCATGCTTGTCTAATGTTTTCCCTCCAGCACTGGAGCCATTTGATAGGCTGCATTTAGAGAGGCATTTCCTCCACAATTAAGCCACCATGAATTTTAAGTAGTAAATGTTTATGTTCAGAACTATTTGCATTAAAGAAGCCCACATAATCCAGAATAAACCACCCTCTTGCACAAGAACTCCCTGCTTTTTGTTTTTTCCCCACTTAATTTGCAGCCTACACTGCCCACTGCCCATCCCTCATCTCTGTTTAAGTACCTGGATTCATTAGTTTTGTCTGATAATGAGGAGATGGGGAGGAGAGCAGTGGGTGGAAAGAATGAAGTTTGATGTTTCTACCTCTGCCCAGAGTTTCCACTCCTGTATCAAAAGCACTTTTTTGGCTATGACTGAGAGATTGGCCAACACCACCACCAACCCATCAGGACAAAAATTTTGATGACAAAGCACTGTTTTCCTCTAAAACCAGTTCATGAATCACTGTGGTTTCTTGCTAGCAGCAGCTGCATTAAAAGAAATCCATGTTTTCAGCAGTCACCTACCAGAACTCCCCTCCTGTTTCCTTCCCAGGTGACAGCAGGGCAGAGCAAAGAGACTTTCTCAAACAGATGCCTTGAAAATGTCCAGTGGGCTGTGAGGATTTCAATCCCTGCTCCTAAAGGCAGTACAATATCCTCTGCCAGGAGACACAGAGCCCAGCAGGATTCCTTCTCTCGGGTAAACCATTTGTAGCTGGAGCTATTGTAATATTAAGATTGTTCAGTTACTGTCTCTTCCTTTTCTCGTTTAAGGATGTCACAAGCACTGCTAACAGTAAAGCAAAAATCCCCACAAGAGAGCAGCTGCCAAGCACCAGATTACTCAGCCTGTTACCCTTACATACGTTTATTGTGTCTGAAGCTTCAGCACATGTATTTACATCAAATACATCTCTGCCAGAGGGGAAGTTGTGCAAGTGTCTGGTACTGCTCATCACTACAGAAAAAGCATCGTTGAAATCTGGGCCATGGACTAGAAACAAATAATTCTTGGTCCATTGCAACAGAGCCTCTGCTCCCTCCAAGCAGATTCTTACAGCACCAGGAACTGGATGCTGTTCTGATTCAGAGGGCAGAGCAGCACATTCAGCAAAATCAGGGCCTCGTGGTGCAGAACTGAAGCTGTGCTCCATCCCTGCTTCCCTGGCACTCAGATCTTATTTTCTCTCTTGCCAGTTTAACTCTTGTAAACCTCCAAAACCAGAGACTGAACAACCTTGGGCAGCCTGTTCCAAAGCTTGGCAAGCTTCATGGTGACAAAACTTCTCATTCTTGGGGTCATGCATCTTCCTCCCTGTTCAAGTCATTCCAGTTTCTTAACCAGCCAGTTTCAGGTTGAATTTTGTGTTAATCCTCAGGTCAAATAAATCCTAAACAAGTGAATTCCACCCCTTGTCCCAGCTGTTAGTGCCTTCATACCACACAGCAAATTACTCTAAGCAACACAAACACGGATTCAGTTCACATGCCTTATTGTCTTACCTTGGTACACGGAAAAACTCAGCATTCCTCTGTAATATTTACCCAGATCTGTTCATCCCGAGCTTCTTAAGTATTGAAAAAAAGGACTGAAGTTGCAGCCTTGTGTATGAAGACCCCAGTGGATCTTTCACACCCTAAACTACAGATTGAGGTCCTTCCCGTCCTGAGGTCTGTGGAGTCTGAGGATGTCACCACTGAAGACAAAAGCCTCACAAGAGGAGACAGCTGAGTCACTGAGGAAGTGACTTTTTTTCATACTGTTTAGGAAACCATTCTGTTCACTTAGCAAAAGGATGTTTTCAGAAGTGAACACCCCTGCCTTGCATCCAAAGCAGGAGCTCATCCCACAATCAATTGTGACGGGTTCTTTAAAGCAAGAACCCAGAGCCTGCCAGATTCTCCAGTGCCTCCAGCACCTGCCCACAGGCAAAAACACCTTCCCTGGTCTCCCTCAGTGAGCCTGGCAGTCTCCAGTAGGTATTTCCCCTACCCCTGCTCTCAGGTGAGACCTTGGACCACGACCTGCACAGCAGATGTGCCTCTGACACTTCTTGTAACGCGCTAAACGAGGACAACAACATCTTTTCTTCCATGCCCCGGCCACTGGCCTGAGTTAGGAACTCTCCATTGCCCAAAGTCACCTGGTACAAGAGCAAGGCTGTGGCTCAGCCTTATCCCCCAGCTGTCCTCCCTCTGAGGACAGGCAGGCTCCAACACCCGCCTTGGAAACAGCCCTCACATCACCCTCTAGGAAGCTCTGCAGGAACAGGGCTCCTCTTTTTAAGTGGAAAAGATGAAAGCCAAAAGCTGGATGCTCACATGAGCCTCATGCTCAGTACAAGCCTTTGAAGGCAGGAAGGCTGGAGAGGGCAGGGTGGGCTGGGAGAAACAATTCTGTCTGGTGAGAGGACACTGATTGCTTCACTGCCACAGCGCAGTGTCTGAAGGGTTGTGCTCTGCTCTGCCCTTCCTCCTGCTGTGCTGCACCTCGAGCTGTGTGGCTGGCACCCTCTGCTCTGCCCTTCCTCCTGCTGTGCTGCACCTCGAGCTGTGTGCCTGGCACCCTCTGCTCAGCCCTTCCTCCTGCTGTGCTGCACCTCGAGCCGTGTGCCTGGCACCCTCTGACAGCTTCAGCCACGCGCTGCAGCTGGAAGGAAACCAACCTGCACACGCACCGTGCACTGACACCAGTGTCTGGCACCTCCTCTCCACGTGCAGCCTCCCCTCGAGCAGCTCAGCTCCAGCTGCACCTCCCACCCCAAAGGAAGCCACTGGTGCTCCCAGGCAAGGAGGGACCTGCGTGTTCACTTAGAGCAAGCAGGCTTCGGGAGCTTCCAACTCTCAGATTTGTTTCCAAGGAACACAGAATTACCTTCAAGATAAAACCAGCAGTTTTATTATCAAACTTAACTAGGGACTTTGCTTTGAAATACAGTTTCTTCTCCTGCATCAAAGGGCTGTTAATTTTAGTCTTGTAGCAGAAAAAAAAAAAAAAGTAGAAGGAATGAAAGCAGCATCTGCTTGGAAGAGATGAATGCAAGATAAAAGGTGTCTGTGACAGAAAGCTGGCAGCAGCCTTATGTTTTCTATTCAAGTTTAATCTGGGAACAACAACCACCCTTAAACATAACAAAAGCTGTGGAAAAACCCTTTCCAAATCGAACTACATAGCCAGAAGATGCAACTTCTCTTCTCCAATTGCTGCAGCAGCCAGTTGAGGTGAAGAGTCCAGACAAACCCAAGCTTGCTATTCCACGGTCACCCAGAACCTCGGCTTGCTCAAGTCCACAATACCCCTGCTTCAGCTTCCAGTTCCTCCTTCCCTCCCCCAAGTCTCCAGAGTTTCCTAGAGATCTCCCACAGCAGAAAGGAAGATCACACCATGGCAGAACACCTCCAGAATGTCTGGGCACAAACGGTTTGCAATCCAGCCAGCAGGGAACAGAAAACAGCGCTGACATTTCTCGTCTGCCCAGGACAGCCTGTTCTCTGCACAGGCTCCCGCCAGCATCATCCCTGCTGCAGTGGAAGGAGTGAAGCACGGATCCCAGCCTTGCACGGAACAGCAGGGAGTGTGGAAAGCTGCTCCCTGTGACCTTTAAACCGTCTGAAGCCACCAAGCAGCCAGGAGCCAGCACAGGGCACTCTGCCTGACCCAGCCCACTGCCAGCCTCTAGAAAATGTGGTGTTCACCTCCCGCTTCTGAGGCAGCTGCCAGAAGCTCTGCAACTCAAACATTGGCTACAGGAGCAAAAACCCAAGGAGAGAGCCGGATAAACATGGAGCAGACCAGAGACATTTGTCAACATTCAGCAAAGCACTCCACCAGCAGGCTCGGTAAGGTGAGCCCTTCCTGAGGGCTCCAGGAACGTCCAGGAACACACACCAGCAATGAGAGATTGCCCAGCAGCTCTCCAATGCTGAACTAAGGGGATATTCCTGGCAGTCAGATTGCACAAGAGACAGCTCACACTGCCAGCTTTACTGGAACACACTCAGCAACTCCCCAGAGCGGAGCATGCTGGGATGATGCTGGAATTCTGACTTGTCATTAGCCAAAAAGGTTTAATGACACGGTTGGACTCTGTGTTTAGCTATAATTGACCTGGGACATCCCGTAATTAGGAAGAGACACTGCACATCTCACTGGAGCTGGCAGTGAGTGCAGCCTCAGCGTGATGCAATGTTTTGCTTTCACCATCACCTGAAAGGGTCCCTGGAATTTGCTGTGGTGGTTTGAGATAGGCAGGGTGACCCAGAAGCTTTGGCTGGCTTCTTAAATCATCCACCAAAAGGCTTCACAAAGCAGCAATTTTAAGAAGCCTTTCTAGCTTGCCTGCTTGAAGTTTTACCCCATAAAAGCTCAACAAGACACATCAGATTTGAAAGTGCAGAGTGCACCAAAATGAAGAGGATAAAAGCACATTATACAAACTGTGGCTGCAGGAATGCACATGCTGCTTTCAGAGGACATCTGCACTGTAAGGTGGCCAGATATCCCAGAGCAACTTTTTCCTGGAAATAGCAGTTGTGGTAATACGGAACAAATGTTTTTGCCAAAAAAGCGACCAAGACATGCACTGCAGCATTGTTCACAGTAGCTTCACTACTGGTTCGAGTGGCAAGGGGTCAAATTTGGCCCTTAGTCTTACTGGGACACACTCAGAAATTCATTCCTGAGCAACAGATTCACAAGCTTGAGCTCTGTAAATCAAGTGATATTTAAAGTGGCTTCCTCACCACCTCCAGTGTGCCAACACTCAGCTGCACCTCAAGGCACAATCTCCTGCAGGGGAGGAATGAGACGGCCACTTCTCAGAGTCTGAGGTCTGTTTGGTGGTGACAGGGGATGCTGAGATGGTTTTTATCCCTTCTGTTCCCACCTTCCAAATGCTCTGACACCACCACAGAAGCCTGAGTAAGCAGAGTCTGAAGAACATGCATGTCCCTCCTTCCCTCCCTAGGGCTTCTCAGCAGACTAAACTGTGGGTTTCCTCTCCAAAACAACAAAATTCCGTACCTGTAATCAAGCCAACAGCTTTCTGCTGTGACCATCCAGACTTTGCCACCTGGGTCCTTTCCACCAAGGTGACCCACTGAGAAACCTCTCCAGCGTAAGAGACAAGAAACAGCGCAGTAGTCAGTGATGAAACACGCTCATGAGCTGCACTCCTGAGCTCTTATCTAGGACTAAACAGCTGCCAGCACTTCCAGAGTTCAAAGGCAAGACAAAAGCTGTACAGTCAACCTATCCTCCCAACATACCACAGCCATCACAGGTCCTCGTAAGTCAACATGCCTTCCAAATAAGTGTTTAACATAAACATTTGTAGAGTCACTTAATTCCTGGTGAACCCAGCTGTTTGATGTGGGCCACAGAAAGCTCCCATGACATCAATGGAAAGTTTCCAGTTAGAAAACCAGGTTTGAAACAGATTAATAGAAGTTAAGAAATAGAGACGAAGAAGCCTCGCAGAAACAGTCAGCAGATCTGTTCTTGAGCAAGAGGCACTCAACATACTCAGGAACAAGCAGAAAAGAGAAGCTGTCTTGCTTTTTCAAAGTTTAGAGATCAAGAATAGTAGAGATAAGACAGTTTTGTTGGCTGCTGTCTCCAGTGTGTAGGCTTCTGTCTTTTCTGAGGCTGCTCAGCCCCAGTCTAAGTATGTTCAACTGTTTCTTGGCTGCTGCTGAAGTCCTTATTCCTCCTTTCGAGGAGGCTGGATGGCTTGGCCAGGATTTGCTGTGTGCAAACACCAGTTTGAAAGCAATGAGAAAGCCACTGCCACCCACCACTCAGTGCACCACAACCTCCCAGGCACGGGATAGATGTAAACTGTCTGGAACATCAAACAAAGCCACCACATCCAACAGCCTTTTCCTCCATTAAAACCTCACACCAGACTAAACTCACCTCGAGGTTTTATCCCTGCAGTCAGTTCATCACTGCTGATATTCAATGAAAGCATAAACTGAACCCCCCTCCAGATAACACTGATCCTTTGGAGGTATCAGCCTGGCCTGGACAAAGCTATGGAGCTACTCACCCTGGAGAAATTAATCTAAGCACGGGTAATTGGACTGCCCAGCTCTTCTGCCAGACCTGTAGGCAAAACAGGGCTCCACCGAGGGACCTGCAAAGCCACCTCGTCCCTGCTGCCACCCTGCCACCTGCTGGGCCACCTGCTCTGTCCACCTGGGCCCCAGGACTTCCACCTGACACCTCTCTGCACCACAGCCCTGGGTCAGGCACCATTTCTGTGACAGACTCGCTCTGTGGGCCCCTTAGATACGCCAAAACAAGATTTGAGAGCAGATTGAACGTTTTCCTGTTGAGAAGGCTTTTCTGCCAACACAATCACTGCTATGCCTTCTGCTGGGCTGTTCTGCACCCTGAACTGGAGATTCCCATGAGGCCAAGGATTCTTTCAAAACCAGTCTAGGCTGAGGATTGGTTGGCGTTTTTGCCAAGTTTGAAGACAGCCTAATCTAAATAACATAAGAGCACATGCTTCTGAACAAGTGCTGGTTATAATACCTTCCTCTCCACCTGGATGACCATAAGCTCAATCCCCATTCTCCTATCTTAAATACACAGGGGGATTTGCCCTCAGTCCCAATATACAGCATATTGCTCTCCAGTGCCCACATGCACCAAGAAATCTCTTCTACTTAAAGCTCCGAGAGCCATTCAATTCTTGTTTCTTACCAAACCTTGCAGTTCTTCATTTGAACAGAAAAGCATTGCTACATTTCTCCCACAAAACACAGTGCAGCAGAGGATAAGACATTTATCTCATTTTGCTCTTGCGTGCTCCTAGGTGCATCCCAAAAGCCTTTCCACACCTCTGGCCTAAAGCCCAACCTGCTCAGCTTAGTCAGGAGCTGCTGCCGTGTCCCGGTGTGCAGCCAGTGGAAATTCCGTGGAAATTCTCCACAGAGGAGGCTGAGCTGCTCTGCCTGGAAGGGAAGGCCAGCGTGCCCTGAGAACCACATCCTACACCAGTGGGCAAGGACAGAAGGCACCTCACGAGCCACAGCCAAATTCCTTCCTGCAGAAAACACGGCAGAAAGTCCTCACAGAAGAAATACGTACACCAAGCGTGCACTCGAGTGCACCCAGCAGCACAGGTTTCCTCCCAAAATGAACGAGCTCAGTCCAGCAGCAGACTCCCTGGAGTTCCTTGCAGGCAAACACCCAGAGGTCCCTGCCATCCTGCAGTGACACAGCACACGTGGCAAGCTCCCCGGGCAGCAGTGCCCTGCTCTGGAGAGAGCAGAGGGCAGTTGCACAACCCCAGCCTCCCTGCAGATGTGGGCGCCTGCTCCTTCCAGGCAATCTCATCAGGCGTCCCCTCCCACTGGAAGTGTTGACACACAAAGCTGTGCCTCTTGCAAATCCAGTTCCGTGTCACACCAGGCTCTATCAGATTACCCAGACAAAGCCTCGGATTTAACGTTATTGTTACTCATGCCAAGAGGGCAGACTGGGACCTGCGTGGGCACCGTGGGCACACAGGACCTGCCCCTTCAACAGTCTCACCAGAAGGCAACATCTGACATCCTGCCTGCCAGAGGCTCAGGAACACCAGCACAGCACTGACACCAGCACAGCCACGCCGACACCAGTGCCAGTGAAACAGGAAAGATGCAGCTGAGTGAACCGTCCAGGAAAGCCCTCAATTCCTTCCAAAGCTGCTCCTTGACACAGTTAAAAAAATTCAACTTTTTAGCAGCTTGCTCGTCCTTGAGTAGATCATCTGAAATCAATTAACTAAGGCAGCTATCAAGAAACTACAGTATCCAAGCTCCAGGATGGACCTCAGTCATTGAGATAGATACATTAAAAAACATAAGATACACAGTTTGCCTTTTCTTCTCCCCATCTCAACCTCCAGCAAGTCAAACCCACAGCCTGGAAAACCAGCAGCACATTCCGGTGCTTGTCTGCCTCCACTCCCCGAATTTCCACCATTACCCAAGCTCCCAGCAGGTTAGCTGCCCCTTTCTAACTTCTGCACAGCAGCTGTACCTTGGCAGGCCAGCGTGCCACATACCTCACCTTGCAGCAATATCCTGCTGGAATCAGCGCCATGTGTGCAGCCCTCCTGCCCCTCTCCTCGCAGGCTGCAAACTGAGCCGTGCTGGCAGGAGCCAGGAGATGGTGCCTGAGTCAATACCAGAGCCAGGTGTGAGGCTGAAACCACGCCCAGCTGCCCACCTGATGCTCGCTGCACGAGGGAAGCACAGCACTCCAGGACGCTGTGAGGTCCCAGAGAGGCAGGCAGTTGGCTCACCAAAGATCAAATGTTTGCCAGTTTGATTCGCTCCCAGCTCCAGTCTGCTCCAGCTGCAGGTCACAGCGTGCCACAGGGACAGCCCCAGAACACGAGCAGGGACCCTGTGGGGACACCAGGCAGCAGAGCCCTGACAGAGGGTGACAGCACAGCCTGCAGCAGCTCATGCCCATCACACAACCCCGGAACAGAAAGTCCAAGCAACTCCATTTCCTGCCCACAGGCATCAGGCCAGGTACTTTCTGGATTCACACAGGCCCACAACCTCTTCTCAGCACAGGGGTCAACAGGTTTATTCTGCAGCTGTTTGAGTTTACAGGAACTGGGACTCAGACATGAATCCTCCCAGTTCAGCTCACCCCCCACCAGCTGGTCACAACGTTCTGAGTATTTCTTTCCATGGGCACCCCTTGAATCTTCAAGTCCCAGATGCACGACTGCCCTGGGATTAGTGTGGAACAAAGCAACCCCTCCCTCATTGTCCACGTTCAATAACATGACTGGTTTAGCCTTAAAATAGCACGGGGAGACTGAATATCAAAGGAGACTCTCCATGCAGAACTGCAGACAACACAGCACAACCCATCCACTCCTCTCACCCCGTGTCCCCACAGCTCAGCAGGAAGGACCACAGGCTCCTGTTTGGAAGCATTTCAAGAATCATTATTCTCTTCTCACTGAGAAGCAATGCTGCTCTCCCTGCAGCACAGAGCCAGGGGGCCTGAAGTACCACCCAGCAATGAATTGGGGCACCTGAGCAAGAACCACACTTTGGCAAACTCCAGGGCCCACTGCAAACCCCTGAACACTCTAGTTAGGATGCAGGCTTTTTTTCACATCTCTGCATTAAGTAGATTTCAATTTACAAGAGGCCATTCAAACCAGAATTTATCCACAGTGAAGTTTGCAGAAGTTTAAACCAAGAATTTCTAAACATCTGAGACCAATGTAGCCTTCTCATGTAGAGAACGGCTTGGCCTTACCCCTTGCTTGCTTTTCTTGGCTGTTTACCATCTGTGGCTCACGTTCTTCAGAACTAAGTTGTTTCTGCAGTTTTTGTGCAACTGAGTGCCTTTGTACATTTATGGTGTCAAGGCCCCATCTGGGATCTCCTCAGGACAGATTCCTGACTTGATAACATACCAGCTCTCCAAAGAAAGCAGTTTGAAGCTAACATCGACACAGCTGCTCCGACTTAGAAGCTTCATCAAATTCCCCTTCCAGGCTAAAAGAAAAAGCCCATGTTTGGTAACTCCATTCAGACGTTACCACCTTCTGCCCCAAAGCTCTCAATTGCTCCCACTTTGGTATCAGGCAGATGGTGGAGGTTGTTGGGGTCTTTTTGTTTGTTTAAGTAAAAAGCTTCCTCCTTAAAGAGAAAGCTTTGTAAGAGGACAAAGAAGTGTGGCACTTTCTCCCCCCAGGGGAAGTTTCACTATTATACAGCAGCAGCACTGCTTCAGCTTGAAGTCTGTCTTTCCATGTTCTAGAACAGAAAAAACTCATAGAGCCATGAGACAAGGAAATATCAGTGGACAAGACTCTCCAGCATTAAGGAGAAAAGCTAAGGCAAAGATGTGTGGCTGTTTCTCTATTAAATGAGGAAAAGATGCTAATCCAAAAAACTCTGAGACTGACCTTCAATGCTGCTGAAGTACAACACATAAAACCAGAAGAGAGTATGCCAAGACACCTTCCACACGAATGGAACACTGGCAAGCCAATGTCTTGCCAAGTCCCCTGCTCCTCACTGTGGCACTCCCACACTGTGCAGGGATAAGAAGACATTCCCCACCTTTTCCACCCCATTGCCAGAAGGAGCCACATGGTAGAGCCCATTAAATAAAACCCGGTGTTAGCATCCATCCCAGCCTCAGTTACCAGACAGGCAAAGCATTAACTTTATTCTCTGCCTTTGCGAACACCCGAGCGCCGAGGGGAGCGGTGGAAGCAGGGCCACACATCAAGGCAGATGTCGAGGAAGGATTAGCCCACAGCTGTCCCTGGCCTGCAGCCTGCACTCATCCCTCCAAACCACGCTCCCTGGGGCACACAAACACTGTCAGGTTGCCACAAGCACCAGCTGGCCTGGAAAGCTGTGGCCGGTCAGACCAATCCCAGCATGTGACAAAGAGCTGTCCCCAGCGTCACGAGACAGCACGGAGCACCCAGAGCAGCAGCACCTGCATCTGCTCATCCCTGTGGCCCAGAGCTCCAGGACACTGTCCTTCCCTCTCCTCTCTGCAAGGAAGGGGCTCTGCAAGGGCAGCCTGCAGCACTCCTTGGGCTGGGACAGCCTCACTCAATTCCAGCTGGAGAGCAGGACACTGTTCATGGTTCAGCTGAGTGTTCTGTCAGTGCCTTACTCACTGCCTTCACATGCTGGGGGTGGATCCCACACAGCCTCCAGTTCACACCAAACCAATTTTACTAGGGGAATTTTTTTTTGTATTTCCTTCCCTTAAACTCTCCAGAGTTCAGGCAGCTCATACCACCCCACAGCTACAGAAGAAAGCAGTTCCTGTACCCAATTAACACCCAGAATGAGGATTTTTCTTTTTGCTGTAAAGACCACTTAGTCTGCAAGAGAATTTTCTGACCAATGCCACAGACCAATTTACTTTATCCCAGGAGTTTCCAAAGCATTACCATTAAGGGCAGAGCAGTACAGAGTTAAAAGGGAATGGATGCTTTAGTAGTCCCTGGGAAAACACAGTTAACAGTGGCACATTTTCCCCACCACGTGCTTGGAAACGATTATTTTTTAGCTATATTTTCTCACACTCAGCAGAGAGTATTTGGCCATAACCTGTAGCACATATCCCATCTTTGTTAAGGACAACTGCACTGTTCCCCCAGCAATTATTCATGGAAGCAGAGGCAGCTGTAGCAGTTACTCACACAGAGTAACTCAAGGGAAGATTTCTTTGTTGCCCAGAGCAGTGCAGTAACTGGAAGTGAGTCAACACCTTGACATGAGCTCATTCTGCAAAGGCCACCAGCAAAGCCACCCAGTGACTGCAGCCTGGTACCAGACACTTACTCACTTTTATTCTGCAGGCAGCACACAGCTTTGTCTGAAAGCAGCTGGTGTCTGACCTGTGACTTGGCAAGGTAAGTTGTGGGTATGAGACCCGTCACACACCTGGAAATACAAAGGAGTAGGACAGCAGCTCCACAGCCAGCAGGTTTGGGAAACTCACAGTTCACACAGCTCTAGCAGCTGCTCCTCCACTGCTGTTGTGCTGCACTACTCTGCCAGGTAACGCAGGTACAAGGCTCCTGCCACAGCACATGAAGATAAACTCAGCCCAGCTGAAATCATCTCACTGATAGTCCCTGCCAGCCCCAGTTAATCCTCACCCCTTGTCAACACAAGCCCTTGGTGGCTCCAGACTCAGTAAGTACAAGCACACTAAAGCCCAAAATTATAAGCATCACTTGCATTGGCCTCTCAGAGCCCATCAGGTGCCAATTCCAGTGTATGCAGAGGCATCAGCCACGAAATTTGACTGAGACACAAACCTCAGACAGCCACAGAACATACTCCATTCCACATCTTATATTCTTCAAAAACTACACTGTGACTTGGAATATTATCTGTCAGCACTGTCTGCACTCAGTCACAAACCCTGGCACGGTGTCCTCACTGGCTCATTAGCTAGAGATTTTTAATTCCAGTAACTTAATGAATTCTTAATTAGCCCTCACAAGACAAGCAGCCCTTGCAGACTGCTTTCACTTTTTCTGAGGAAAGGAAATAGGGGCCAGGGGAAAAAAAAGCCAACCCAGACACAGGAGAGCAACCAGCAGAGGCCATGCCCCACATCCAGCAGCAGCGAGTGACTGCACACAAACGCAGCACGGATCAGCTGCCCAGTTCCTGGAACACGAGCCCACGTCTCAGAAGGATCCCGCAGAAGTTTACAAACAAGCTCCAAAGCACATTATAGTGCACTTCAGTAACCTCCAGAGCAGGGGAGGGAGGCTGCAAAGGCTGCTGCTGATGCACTGCAACAACCCAACACCCCCTGAGGAATACACTGCTGCAGTTCATCCCCAGCCTTTAAGGGGAGAGGAGTAAATTGCTGCTTTCTGCATCCATCATCACCACTACTGAGAGCCTCGGCAGGGCCAGCGGGCCAGGCACGGTGACAGAGCAGGCAGGGGACAGGGCAGCTCCCCCGGCAGCTCAGGGAGGATGCTCCTCCACTTCGGTGCTTCCCGGCATTGCCACTCACTCTGTAAACAGCAGCACGGCTCCATCGCATTCCCGGCTGTTCCCTTATTAACTCACCACAGGGACAGCCTTCCCTGTGGGCTGGGAGAGCCACTCTGACCATCCTACAGCCAAGCCTCTCCTCCTGTAAGGCACTGGAGGCTCTGCACAGTTTGGACCTGGTGATGCAGCAGCCAACTTACACCAGCAAGACTGAGCTGCCTGTGCTACTGAGCTCTGCAATACTGCATCTGGTGTGGAAATCAGATGTTAGAGGGCTGGGAAAAACACAGATTACTCCTGGGACAAAAGGTTCATAGAGCCATCCTGCATCGCTATCATGGAAAAAAAAGAGATTATTTTTCTCCAAGGAGCAACTCCCATTTTTACAAACATTTTGTAAACTTCCTTATCTTGAGCCATGGCTCAGACAATTCACAGGTTTTGAATCAGGCATGGCCACCAGCAGCCACCAGGAACCATGCCCACTTCAGCCAGGGAATAAGGACAAAACACGGGATAGTCCAGCAGGAGGCTACAGCAAGACTGACCTTATAACAACAGCCTAGGTCCTTCAGACACAGCTTATGTAAGTCCCCGCTGTATTCGCAAAGGTTTATGTACTGAGAAAAGAGACACAGTAATCATTCCTTGTAAGGTGCGGTCCGGAGACCCCCGCGGTAACCACAGACCCCGAACAAACAACCCCGCTGCCCCGACAAGTCGGAGCCATCTGCACCGACAATCGGTGTTTGCTCCCCCAACCCGCACACGGCCACGCCAGCCGGGCTCCGGCAGCCGCCCCTC
>VZTG01002337.1:460037-472097 GCA_013397845.1 Melanocharis versteri | reverse complement strand
ACACTCGGGCCAGGGCCGGACAGGGCAGCTCTGAGTGCCGGACAGGGCTGCTCTCTGTGCCGGACACTCGGGCCACGGCCGGACACTCGGGTCCTGCTCCGGGTGCCGGACACTCGGGCCAGGGCCGGACAGGGCTGCTCCGGGTGCCGGACACTCGGGCCGGCTCTGCACTGCTGCAGCACCCGTGCCGCCCCTGCATTGCTGCAGCACCCGTGCCGGCCCTGCATTGCTGCAGCACCCGTGCCGGCTCTGCAGGGGCTGCATGGTGCCGGGGCCGTCCCACAGCCCCGACAGCTCCGGGCGCAGCTCGAGTCGCTCCAGCGCCTGACGTGGGCTCTTCTCCGCTCTCTCCCCTCCCTCTCCTCTCTTGCCCCTTTTTAGGCAACGGCCACGTTTTCAATCATCTTTTTCTTGGAGAGAGGAAGGCAATAAACCACATCCCTGCCGAGGCAGGCAGTGAGCCTGGAGGTACAAATCCTACTGAGGACTGCCCTGAGCTGTGGACAAAGCAGAAGTAGAGAACAGCACCAAAAAATTTGTTTTAGAAAAGCATTAAGACACTGAAAGTTTTGCCCCTTTTACCACCTCTGCCTCTGCGCCCTGTGTTTGGGGGGCATTCACTGATCCTGGCACTACTGAAGCATCTGGAGAGGGTTTGGCCACTGAAAAATCCCACACCCCTGGTCCTACAGCAATGCCCTGCTGCATCGGCAGCCCGGGAATGCACTGCAAACCAGGTCTGTGAGTGGCAGAGCCCTTCCAGCTGCATCCAGGGAAAGCAGCCCTTGTGAATCAGGATTGCAGCAAGAAAACGTCTGACTGAAATCCTCCCATCCTGCCCTCGCCAGGAAAACGAAGTCTTCCCCTGGGGCACTGGGATGAAGCTGCTGTGCCGCTCCTCCCCTTCCCCAGGCACGCTGTGCCTGCTTCCTGCGGGATGAAGGCGTCAGGTGGGATTTTCCTTTGGGAATCAGCTGAAGTGGAGGCCAGGACGCTGGTCTGGGAATGTCCACAGGGCCCTGCCAGCCCGAGTCACAGCTCAGCCCGTGCTGGAGCTTCAGCTGCCCCCTCTCAGCTCACAGATTCACAGATCAGAGTTTAAAATGCAGTTCTGTAAACTCTGTGTTGTGAAGCAGCTCTGCACTACGGTGACAGTATCCATGGAAATGCAACTCAGGGAGTAAATGTGGATCAGGGGAGCCTTTCCTGAGGCCTGGCCGTTCCAGGACCCTGCACAGCACTGGGTGATTCCATCTTCTCACCTTAAAAGGGCTTTGGCTGCTCCTTGTTTTGAAAAGTCCTGGCCTTGTCTGCAGGAGACACAAAAAAAAGCAAGAGTCAGAGTGAACATTTCATACTGCATTATTGTCCACTTTGCACAACTAAAACCCTAAAACTTCACCCACCAGGAGGACAGGGAAAGACCACCCATCCCTGGAAGAAATTAAAAGACGCTTCTTGTTACAAACTATTTATTTTTTATAAATATAATTCTTCATTCATTAAACAACATGAAAAGAATCATAAAACTTTACTCATGGGAAAAAAAGATTTTACAATCTGATTTATAAAAGTTGAAGTGAAAAATGAATTATTTCCAATGTTAGTTTTCCATAAAACATATAAATAATCATACCATTGAACTGTAGGAATGCACATGACATTAAAAAAATTAATAAAAATTGCTATCATAATCACTTATGGGAGAAACAGACTGTAAGAAGTTACTCCATGGAGCTGCCTTTGCAAAGAAAGGTTAATACAAGCTCTCAAGAAGGTGCACACCTTCTATTAATAACGTTCACAAAATAAAAATAGCCCTGCTTCCTTGGCCTACAGCCCAGTGGATTGCTACCATTCCTCCTCATCAGATTTGTTGCTCATTTAACCCTTCTTCCCATCCAGTCTCTCTCTTTCAAGTCATAAATTTTGTATATTCCAAAATATTTGGTTTTCATTTAGCAAATGCTAAGTATTATAAAGTTTAACAGGAATTGTCTGTGTGGAAAAAAAATACACTTCTAAAAAATCCCCCAAACAACCCAGATAGCTCCATTCACCAAGGAAAACATGTGGAAACTTTTAATGGATTTTAAAAAAATCTAGGATGAATTTTGGGATGACCCACTAGATAGAGACTTCGCAAATAAACCCTATTTTCAGCTGGAAAGAACAGTAGCTCCCTGGGAAAAAACCCATGTGCTTACTTAAAAGTGCAAATAAACCTCTCAGTGTTTATTTCAAGAGGTGCCAGCCACATATTACCAAGCAAGTGTGCAAAAATAAGAAAACTCCAGTGCTACAGTCACCTGTAAGACAGGAATAAACCCTGTTATTCATAACAACATAGTTACTCTCACATAGGTCAATTTTTCATTAGAACTTGTTCCCTCACATCAAATACAAAAGAACTGGAATGAAGTTAACGTGGACATTTTTGTTTAAAAAGAAAAGATTCTTCTGCTAGCTAAACACAACAATTCCTCTGAGCACCAAGCTTTTCCCTCAGTAATTATTGCACTGCTGGCAAACAACAGCTCTGTGAGCTGCCACCCTTCTTTGCCCTGTCCCCATTATTTTAACAGCCTAAAAAGCAGTTTGTCTCCCTTCCCCATCCCCCGTGGTATCAGCCATCACTTAATGAACGCAGCTAATTACTGCTCACAGGCTCAGCCTCTGCTGCTGGGCAGTTTGCAAAGGCTCAGGACTGCAGTGAGCTCACAGACCAGTGTCAGCACTCAGGGGCCACTTGCCACAAAAGCCAGAGGGTGGCTGTGTTCCCAGGAAGCCCAGGCACAGCCAGAGCCTGGCTCACACCAGGACGGACAAGATTACAGATCCATGTGCACACAACCATCATCTTACTGGGACAACGACTGTGGCCCAGCCAGACTGAGCAGGGCAGGGGATGAACGTGTTATTATCGTCTTTCAGCCTGAGAAATACGTAAAATTTAAAAGAATTTGGCAGGCAGTTGATTTAACAAGGCTCCCGTAGTGCCTGTGAGGTAGTTATGTGCCAATAAGCACAAAGGCCTGACAGGAAAACCGAGGCACTTCAAGATGAGGTCATTTGTTCAAAGTCTCAGTCAGAACCCAGAGCAGAGCCAGAAATGCTGCCCTGGGCTCTTGGCTCCTCCTGAGCTCTGGACACTGAGCCCAGCTCCCTCCAGGCTCCAGTGTCAGAGGCACTGCAGGCCACGGATCTCCCAGAAGGCTGGAAGTGTCAGGGATGAAGCTGCTGCTGGCAACAGAGGAACATGGACACTGTGCAGGAAAATCCAGGCTGTAAAGGCCACGCAGACAAGGGAGGAGGGACACTGTGAAGGCATCACCCCAGGAGAGCTTCATAATCCATGTACCAGACCAGCTGGCCAGAGCTGGGGCTGACGCCCGAGATCGGCCACTTCCTGGGCTCGTGGCCCACTCTGCTGAGCAGGGTAGTGATGTCGTGCTTGCCCTTCCCCAAAACCAGGACAAACACCTGCCTGGCCCTGTTGATGAGGGGCAGGCTGAGGCTCATCCTCTGGTGAGGTTTGACAGGGCTCTCGGTCAGCACCACGGTGGGAGCCCCCTCCAGGCCGTTTTCGGAGCGGGGGAAGAGCGAGGCCGTGTGCCCGTCCGTGCCCACCCCCAGCAGCACCAGGTCGAAGCTGGCGTTGGCCACCAGCGCCTCGATGTCCTTGGCATAGAGCTCGGCACCCCCGTCCTCCTCCACGCAGAGGCGGCGGTTGAGGTGCACGGGCATGGGGTGGATGTTGAAGTAGGGCACCCTGACGCGCTGCAGGAGGTGCCTGTGCAGCCCCAGGAAGTTGGACTCGCTGTCGGTCAGGGGCACGCAGCGCTCGTCCACCAGCCACACGTGCGTGTGCTGCCAGGGGAAGCCAAAGTGGTGCCTCGCCAGGCGCTGGAACAGCCCCGCGGGGCTGGAGCCGCCCGACAGGGCCAGGTGGAACTGCCCCGAGCGAGCCACGCTCCTCACGGCTGCCTCCTCCACGTCGGACGCCAGCTGGGAAATCAGGTCCTCAGCCCACGCCGACACCAGGGGACTCTGCCGAAATTTGGACTGGACTGCCCTGAAATCACTGGGCATCTGCCCGCCGGGGTTCAGCAGCTCCGCTGGCTCTGCCAGGGTGAACGCCACTCCCCCACTCACCATTTCAAAGTCCAGCAGCTGCTGGTTCTCCACGCCCCCGGGGTAGATGCGCGGGGGCTGGCGGGAGGTGCTGTCCAGCAGAGGTGTCCAGAAGGCCCAGGAGGCCAGCAGGTTCTCCGTGGTGATGAAGAAATCCTTCCTGCCGTGGTAGATGTTGGAGATGAGCACAGAATATGCATCTCTCTCTTTCACAGGGCTGTACATGTAGAAATCAGACAGTGGCTGTCCAAAGACGTGCAGGTCTGACCGAGCCTCTGCTTCTTTCCAGCTGTCCTTGGGCATGACAGGCTGGAAGAGGTTCCTGCTCACCAGCACCGCAGGGGTGTTGAGCACACCGTGCCCAAAATAGAAGATGATCTGCCTGGGTTTACACGGGCTGTGCCCTGCATCCCTCAGGGTGCCACTCTGGGGGCAGTAGGCCCTGTTCTTGAAGAGGACACGGGCGTAACCCACGCGCTCATCCAGAGCCTTCCCGGAGGTGAGCAGGAAGGGGACCCCTTCCCAGCGCAGGCTGTCGCTGCGGATCAGCACTCCTGCAACGACAGAGATCCACTGCAGCCCTGAACAGCAGCACTCCTGGGGCATCTCCAGCACCCGCCCGTTACTCTCCCTCCTCAGCTCCTCTGGCAGCCACTGTGCCTCTTGCTCCACACTCAGCCCTTCCGTGACTTCACTGCCTACCCAGAACCCAATGAGCTTTATGGTCCCTTCCCACCCAGGCCATCCTGTGATTCTCACTGCTCTCCAGCTCTCCTGCTGTGCTTTCTCCCAGCTATCCCACTTGTTCAGCCTCCTTTCATCTTGCAGGAAACCAGTTTCTAACCATGAACACCATTCGGACAACATCCTTCATGTCCAGAAGACACAGCATGGCCAGAGATGGCCCCCGTGGTTCACTCATCACGGACAACAACAAAGCTTTACCCCTCAGCTGCAGAGAGCAACTCAAGTTTATGAAAAGGCAAAGGAGTTTACAAGCCACTTCTAAAAACCATGCAGAGATTTTATAATAATGGGACTTAGCTCTCACACTTCCCATTCCCTGGACCATTAGTTAACTGACATGACAACAGCGTTGTCTTGTCCAGCTCCCAGTCACCAGGTCAGAGCTCCCAGTTTCCCACATCAGTGGATGCCTGGACACGTCCCTGAGTCAGCAGTGAGGTCCAGAGCCACGGAGCTGGTACTGCATGCAAGGACTCACATCTCCTGCTCTCCTCAGCTCTGACCGCTCCCCTCGCCAGGGCCCAGCCCAAACTCTCACCTGCAAAGGTTGGCGTGGTGCTGACGTAGCCCCATTCCTCCTGCAGCTCCTCCTGCACCTGGCTGTCGTAGGCCTGGTACTGCCCCAGCACGGCACTGCTCCTCTCCAGGCCCCACAGCAACTGGAACGCCTGCAGCTTGTGCTGCACCACCTCCTGGGCACTGCTGACGTTGGCAGGGAGCTCCATGGTCAGGAACATGAGGGCCTCGGTGAGGTGGTTCTGCAGCACGTCCCGGATGACCCCGTACTGCTCGTAGAAGCTGGTGCGGCCTGGGCACAGTGAGGAAGCAAAATGCTGGTCAGGTGAGGTGGTTCCCTTGTCTGCATTACAACGTGGGTGCCAGGGAGAGCAAAGCTCCAAGCTCCTCTCCTCCCCACCCAACAATTAACCTGCAGCAACCAAGCTCAGGGAAGCTGTGGATGTCCCATCACTGGATGTGTTCAAGGTCTGGGTGGACAGAGCTTTGGGCAACCTGTCCTAGTGGAAATTGTCACTGCTTGTAGCAGGACTAGATGGTTTTCCTGTCCTCAGAAGGCTCTGGCTGAGCCATGCCCTTGGGAGACAAAATTTTGTGCACAAAGCCATGCTTCCCTTTCCCTGCCTAGCTTCTCATGCAGGTGGGAACAGTGGGAGAAGGACAGTGCACCTCTGGAGTGACTCAAGGCTGTGTGTCACCAGCACCAGGCTGCATCACGACCACGGGCTTCCCCTAGTGACTGATAATTTATCTCCCCAGCTCTAATCTGAAGGCACACTCATTAATGGAATCAATGTTGCAGACTTTGCTGGGAGCCAGGCTGCCAGCTGAAGCTGCACAGGGGAAAAAAGGATATCAAATGAAAAATTACTAAGTTGTTCAGAGAGGGGAGGGCACGGGGAGCAGCTGGGGCTGTGCACAGACAACTCTCCCCAGACCTCTCTGCAGTGCATCCCTCACCCACAAACAGGCTCAGGTGAGCTCCGGGCTGCCAAGCCAGAGACTACTCCAAGTTTGACAAAATTGCATTAATTGAGTCTGTGGTGGCTGAGGGAGGGAGGCAGAGGTGAAGTGAGTGGGGAGGCAGTCCTGACGGCGCAGCAGCCAGGGCACCTGCCGTGCCCAGAAGTGCTGCGGGTGGCAGCCCAGCCCCGGAGCTTTGTGCTGAGCACTGCAGAGGGGATGCTGCAGCATTGCAGGGAGGCAGGGCAGCCGTGTCCTTCAGCAGGAGACCCACGCTGCCTCTCTGGGCTGGGACGGTCTCTCTGCAGTGCTCTTCCTCCTACAGAGAGGCAGACTGACCCAGGGACCAGAAACATCCAGGCAGGAGAGGCAGGAGCACCTCCCAAAGAGCAGCACAAACGCACACTCGGGGTGAGCCTGGTGTCTGACAGGACAGCACCACAAAAGCAACACAGTCACTGCTGCACTGAAGTGGCCTTAGACTGCCTCAATTCCACATCTAGTGCTGTTTACCAAGAATTAGGATAGAAAGGTCAGCAATGCCCCCAGAGCTCTGCAGCAGAAAAAGCTGGGGGGGTCTGCACCTGCTCCCAGATGAACTGCAAATGAATTTCTTTTCTTAGAGGCAGCAACATTACCTGGAAGTCAGTCTCCAGCACAGGAAGTGTAGGACAGTCCCTTTCTGTTTCCAGGGAGCAACACACCATTCACCTATTCCTTTTTTATTTCTGTACCAGCACCACCTCAAGGGCCACCTCCCCATAATTGATGAACCTGCCAGTTCTCACTGACTCACCCTGCACACTCGCCTCACCAACCTTTAGCATCCACAGTCTCCTTCAAGACAACTTCCACTCTTTCCACATGATGTTGGTTCCAAATTGGGTCCAGAAACTGTCGGTTCTGATCCCGAAAAGGCAGGATATGGGCTACAGCCTGCGAAGGGAAAAAATCAAAGACCCAATAAAAACTCAGCAGATTCCCACAGTGTCTCTGCCTCACTGCCCTGTCCAGCAGACAGGCAACAGAGCAGAGTGGGTCAGAGGAGAAGAAAGCAGCAGGAAAGCCCGCAGTGATGCACAGTGGGGTCACCAGCAACTGTCCAGAGCAGATATTAAAGGTCTTTCTGAGGCATTTTGAGGTTTCATGTGAAAAGGCTGAACTACAAACTGCAGAGCACTCAGTTTATATCTGTCAGAAGACAAAGGGCTGAGTCAGACCATCCCGGCACTAAAGTAAGGTTCCAAAGTGCTGAAATACATCAGTTCAGATGCTTACACCACTAAAGCCATCTGCTCTTTTGAGGAGACAAAATAAACCCCCAAAAACAAAACAGAAGAAATCTCCCCTCTTAGTAGAGATGCTCTCCTTGCAGCTGGACATGCAGCTTCTGAGTAAAACCTGGCCACAGTGCCACAGCTGGAACAGGCTGCTTTTAAAGCGTGGCATCAGATTCCTGTGAAACAAGGATGGCACGTCCTTGAGCACATTCCCTGTGCACAGTGCAGCTCCACATCCTGAGCTGTACCTGCAGCAGACAATCCTTCCAGCCCGGAGTGCAGCACAGGGCAGGAAGAAACCTTCCCCTAAGCATCCCACAGAACTAACATCCCATCAGCTCCTTATCATATCGAGTGAAGGAGTGCTTCCAGGAGCCCTGGCTAAGCAGAGAGGCCCGTGTGTAATGAGATGGGAGCTGTGAGAGGACAGGTGCTGCTTACTCAGCGAAACCAAAGCCCTGACCTTGACGAGGAGACCAGAGGAGCTCTGCATCTCTGCTCCAGGCAGAGCCCAGCCCCACACCCCGGCCTCCCTCTGCAGAAGGGACCCTCATCACCCCAACAGGAGGGAGCCCTGCTCTGGTCCGCACGTTCCCTTTGCTCTCCCAGAGGATGGACAGCAGCACAGGACAGAGAAACAGGACAGGATTCCAGGAGCAAATGCAGGCTCTGGATCACAAAGAGAGGCTCTGCATGGCTTTGGGAGGGGAACAACGCTCTCATCAGATGCAGAACTGACCCCCAAGAGTCTCCCAGGCACCGAGCCCCCCAGCCCGGCAGAGGCTGAGCACTGCTCACCTGCTTGCCCAGGTAATGGTCCACCCGGTACATCTCCTCCTCCCTGAAGAAGCCTGCCAGCTCTGCAGCCAGCTGCTGGGCCGACTGCAGGTCGTGGCCAAAGGGCTTCTCCAGCACCACGCGCAGCCAGGCTCCGGCCGGGGGCCGGCAGCTGCTGTTGATGTGCCGGGCGATCTCCGTGTAGGCAAACGGTGGCACTGAGAAGTAGAAGATCCTGCCAGCCTCCTTCAGCCCCTCCTGGCGAAGCAGGGTCTCGATCTCCCTGCTCAGAGCTGTGTAGTTTTCGGCAGTCTTTAGCTGGTGGTACTGGCTCAGCTTCAGGAACTGGTCCTTGAGCACAGCACACCTGTCGGGAGCCTCGTCGGGGGGACAGGACAGCTTCTTCAGCACGTCAAACATCAGCCTCTGCCCTGGTTCCAGGGCTGCCAGGGCAGCCCCGTGGAATGTGAAGCTGTGGCCACTGCTCACTTGGTCCATGTAGAGCTGGAATAGACCCTGCCACAAATACTTCTTGGCCAAATCACCCGTGGCTCCCAGCAAGACCACGGAGATGTGGCCCTGAGATGCTGCAGCTGGGGATGGGAAAGTTCCCACGAACAACACCGCGCACAGGACCCTTCCCAGCATCTTGGGGAGAAGAGGTAGAGCCTAGAGACCAGGAATAAAAACCAAAATCAATCCATGCTGAAGCACTGCAAAACACAACACAAGGTTCCCGCTTTCCTCAGAAGAGCCAGGGGCTTCTGCCTGGATCCTCCACCCGACACCCTCTCCTCCCCTCCATGATCTGAATCGAGGCAGTAATTCGGGTTCTTGACAAGCCTGCAGCCTCCTTCTGCACACCAGAAGTGGAAGGCAGCGTGTGCTGAAGGTCTTTGGGCAGCACGTGCACTGTTCCCACAGCTGAGAGGGTGTCAGTGCCTTTGCACAGGGAAACTGAAACCCATTTTCATCCAAATCTCAGAGCGGGCCACAAAGGAACACACGTGCCTGCACACTGAGCACACATGCCTGCACACTGAATCCTGCTTCCAACATCCTGTTTGGGACTTTGCTCAAACAGTCCTGTGCCGTCTTGGCATGGCTTCATGTCAATATTGGCAGAGCAGCTCAGGGACAAACATGACCACTGGCAGTCCCAGGCTCTTCTTTCACTGAAACCACCACCACCGAACTGGGTTCTAATGGCTATGGGGAGACTGGTGTGATAAAACAGCTCTGGGGAAGAAGTTCAGTCCTCAGATTGATGCGAGCCAGTCTAGATGCTGCCTCATTGTGGCTGTGTCTGTGGCCAGTTGACAGCCTGGGGTTTGTGCTCTGCCTCCTGCAACCTCCACCACTGAAGAGCAGGTCCTGTTCTGGCCTTCTCCACTCAGTGCCCATTCAAACCACCGCAGCCAGGCCAACAAGTCCCTTTGCTCACGCTTATTTATTCAAAATAAAGTTATTTTTAAGATAAAAGACACATTTAGCTCTTACACCGAGAAACGCAGCAATGACTTTGCATCTCAAGAGATGTAATGCCACTGAAGAGAGGTTCAGTCACTCCTGTATGGGTGACTAAACGCCTGTGCTGCTCTCATTACACCAGGAATTATTTCAGCAGCTCTCACACTGGCTATCTCCTTCCCTTAATTTCATTTTCGGAAGTTGTGTTTAGTTGGACCAGAGCACACAAGGTTATTAACTTCTTTAAAAACTTTGAGCTCCGGTCAATAAATGAGGATACCTAAATAATTACAAGGAACATCTGGATATCTCTGTCTGCAGCCTGAACTGGTCTGTAGAAACCTTGTGTTTCTCTCTCCAGCAGACTCACCTGTAACACAGGAGCTTTAGAGACCACGGTGACAAAAGCAGCTGGAAATTCTCCTCCTGCACAGCCTTTCCCAGCGCAGATCTCCCTCCTCCTGTGGCTGGGTGTCTCTGATCAATGGTCAGGTGCGCAGGACAGATAAGGCAGGTTGTTCCCTTCCTGGAAAATGGGAGGAAAGACCCAGTTACAACAGAGAAAAAAACGAAAGTGCCTGAGCCAGCAACGTCCCAGCACATCCCAGCAATGTCCCAGCTCTCAGTCCAGCCCTACTGCCTGTGCTGAAGCCTTTGGCTGCTGTTTGTGAGCAGGTAAAACACAGGCATGTGTGGTAATTCCTGCTCCCAGACAGCTACAACAAGGTGTAATGTAGTCTGTAAGTTTAACTCATCTCTCTCCAGCCCTCTGCCGTGGCTGTCTCCCCTCCCTCCCTTCTTTCCACGCTACTTGAGCTCCACAGACCCACTGAAGGGAGCCAGCCAGCAGTGCTGGCAATTGCAAAGGGGCACAAGTGTGGCTCCTGAGGTTTTGCCTGCAGTATCAATGATTATTTGGTTTCCCTTCCCCTGCCATGGGTTATAACACAGATGACAAAGTTTGTCAGTGCAATAAAGTGGTATTTACACTTCCTGAGCGACCTTTGTTCCAGGAACCAGAGGCACTGACACGCTGCCCGCTGCACCCCGGCAGCCCCTGCTGTGCTGCAGCCAAGGAGCAGGGACCCCTGAGGAATGGGAAGGGTCTGGGCGGGCCCTGCTGCTCCAGACCCACGGAAAAGAGGGAAGTAGCCAGGGAACTTCCTGGCAGATTCAGCTGCAGTCACATGTATTCCCAAACCAACGGAAAGCCAGTTTCACAACCCTCCCAATTGCAAAATATTGAGCTACACTGCACAGAATAAGCTCAGTAAACCCAGCAGTGTTTGTTTACTGCTTTCATATCAGCTAATCACCACTGCTCACATTAAAAAATAATACTCCAAAAGTCCCCCAGCCAGCCAGAACAAAGTTACTCAGTCAGGCTTTAGGAAAAGACTCCTGGGCCTGATCCACATAAAACACGTAAGAGCTTAGCTCAGCAGTCAG
This sequence comes from Melanocharis versteri, assembly GCA_013397845.1. Classification (NCBI taxonomy): domain Eukaryota; kingdom Metazoa; phylum Chordata; class Aves; order Passeriformes; family Melanocharitidae; genus Melanocharis; species Melanocharis versteri. Next base: position 460,761 of record VZTG01002337.1, on the reverse strand, counting down.
GCTGTGCATTCCCTTGCACAGCCACTGGAGCTCCAGTCTGACAGGAGCTCATTTCAGGTCTTTATGGAAAAAATGAAAAAGATATTTTTTGTTACCACTGCATCCCCACTGAAAAATAATTACCAGATGCACAGCCAAAAGAGCTGGACCTTGATGATCCTTGTGGGTCCCTTCCAGCTGAGGTTATTCTAATGACTCTGTGATAAATCCAGCATGGCCTGGGCTTCCCACAGCGCTCTGCACAGGTAACACACGAAGCAAAGGGCTCTGAGATTCTCTGAGAACTGCGGAAACCACGCTGCTCTTCTTTATGTGCAAACATTAGGGCAGGAATGACCTCACCATCAGCTTCTGGAAAAGTCCAAGGCTTAATGAGGAGACTCACATTAAAAGCAAGCTGACAGGTGCACGAATTCGTGTTTGGCCCTTCTGGCTCTGACTCAGCCTCACTCCATGTGCTCTGGCCCCAGCATCGTGACAGCAGCCGCTTCCAAAACCCTGGAAAAGCAGGACAGGGGGATGATGAGGAAAACACCCCAGCACGTGGGCAGTGCACGGAATCCAAGGGGGGAGGAGCTCGGGAGTGACAGCGGTGAGGGGCTCAGGAGTGACAAGGATGAGGGGCTCACTTGTGACAGGGGTGAGGGGCTCAGGAGTAACAGGAGTGAGGGGCTCACCTGTGACAGGAGTGAGGAGCTCAGGAGTGACAGGAGCGAGGGGCTCA
>VZTG01002337.1:442998-459862 GCA_013397845.1 Melanocharis versteri | reverse complement strand
CGGCGCCGGCGCTCGGGAGGGAGGAAAAAAAGAAGCCGCAGGGCTGGGGGGCTCTGGGGACACGGGGACACAGAATCCCCCCGGGGGGGGACACGGACAGCACCCTGCACCGGCGCTGGGCATGCACCTGGACACTGGGAATGCGCCTGGACACTGCGCTCGCAACCGTTTCCACGCCTGGGGGTTGCATCAGGCGTGTCCGCATGGGTGGGTGTGTGGTGCGTTCTCCGTTTGGGCTGGAAATGTTCGGAATGCACCATTGCAGCAAAACCTTGGCCTAAACCAGGGCTTTGGTAGCCTTCAAGGCCAAGTTTGATGCGGCGTGAGCAACCCGGCCGAGTGGAAGGCTCCTGCCCATGGCAGGGGGTTGGAACAAGATGAGCTCTAAGCACCCCTCCAACCCAAACCGTTCCTTGATTCTGTGATTCATCCTAAAATAAAAAGTATCTGCTTTCCCCAGCTGATTGGTTGGTCTAATTTTATAGCTATATGTGTAGGTACATTTGTCTGCATCCCTTGCGTTGCTTTGTGTCCTGAAATGACTCTGGCATCCCCCTCCTAACCCCACACGTGCATCCACAACCCCAGTCCCGTGTTTTCTAAACAAAGGAATTACCTTGTGAACCTCCTGGGGTGCGTCTCAGATCAGCCTGACAGAGCTTTTAGGCACGTCGAGTTCTGTGGAGGCAGGTGGAGCGATCAGAGGCAGGCAGGAGAGCAGCAAAGGAAAGGTGTCTGCGGAGTGCGTGGCAGCAGCGCTGAGCTGTACAGCAGACCTGGGCTGTTGAACAGCTGGAACTGCATTCCAGAGAGGATGGCGTTACATCCCGTGGCAGCACACACCGTCCCTGCTGGCTTTTTCACTCCAAGGTCTCAGATTATCCCGTACGAGTAGATACACTTCACCTCTGCTGCTTTACAGGTGGGGAAACCGAGCTGCCTTGGCAGAGCTGGGCACAGAGCTGGGGCAGCTTCCTGCTCAGGCTGGTAACTGAGAGAGGAGATTGTACCTACAGCAAGCCTTGCATTATATTCGAGATAAATATACACAGAGAGCAATCTGGCCTAGAGGAAGGGGTCCCTGCCCACGGCAGAGGTTGGAGCCAGGTGATCTTTAAGGTCCTTTCCAACCCAGACCGTTCTATGCTTCTATAACGTAACCTTGAATTTTATTCACAGTATAAATCGAATTCCTTGATTCTGTAGCTTCCACCGATCTGCTCTGGAAGTTATTCCTCCAGCAGGTGTGAGAGTCCCTGCAGGGCCCTGCAGAGGTCCCAGTGACACCTGTGAGTGCCTGGGTTTGCCTGCAGGAGCAGGGATCAGGATTTGGGAGGAGGGGGACTGCAGCGAGCCCTGCTGCACACCCACAGCGCTTTGTGATTCCACCCGTGTCGCTGATGCAGCTTTGGGCTGGGAGAATCCAGGAGCCTGCGACTCTGAACAGCCCTGCTGCTGAAACCCAGAGAGAGTTCAGCCCAGGCACGGCCCAAAGGGTGAGACTGCACAAACCGAACCTGGTCGGGGGGCAGTGACTCACCTGGAAGGGCCAGCTGGACACACAGCCCGGTCTGGAGATGTCCCCTCAGCACGCCGTGTGACACGAACACACAGCACACCCAGCCTGCAGCTCAGGGCAAGCAGGGCTGTGCCCCACAGCTCTGTGCTTAACCCAGGAACGACAAAGCTCAGCTCTCAGAGGCTGCTCTGGGCCTGCTTGGGCACAGCAGGCTGGGAGAGGAGGGACTGCACCCCTTCTGCAATCCGTGTTCTGCTCTGCAGGAAAAAGGGGCTTTGCCACCTACTTCAGCAGAAATAATTTTTGAGCAAATCTCCCTGCTGCGTATTTCTGGCGCATGGAATGAGATGAACAGCTGAGGCCCGGGTCACTTAAGCTTGTTATTATTATAGACAGAGCTGGAAGTTGGGAGCAGCAGCAGTTGTTTAACATCTCCTGTTGAGAGACCATGTTTTCAGCTAGTTATATGATGCCAAACTTTAAATATTGAGGCTGAAATTGTAGGGGTGGTTTGCTTTATGCAGTCATTTTTTGGAAAACGGAAAAAAAAATAGTGCAGCTATTTCTGAGCTGAAGGTCAGAAGATAAAATAGGTTTTTTGACCATGTTAAAAATATCTCAGCTGTTTCATTAAGGAGCTCTAACATCTCATAATTTGGGGCAAGTAAGATTTGGTAAGGATGATGGTTTGGATCAGAATGTGCTTTTGTCAGAGCCTTTGCAGACTTCCTCAGCTGCGTGTGCCTTTAAGGGAAAAAGGTCCAGTGTGACAGATGAGACATGTGATGGCAATAGAGGAATAAAGGCAGCTAGCAAGGAAAGGGACATTAAGGAGACAGATGTTCTACAAGCAAATAAAAAGCTCTATAGGAAAAAGAGCTGTTCTGGGTGGTGTTTAAAGATGGTGTTTCAGAGGAGGAAGCATTAAGCTGGAGAGAGCAGCTTATCAGTTCAGAGCCTCTGTAAACCCTGGGTCGAGGCTGTGCTTTGGAATTGCGGTGGGAATCTGTTCCACAGCAAGAGGTTCTTTGTTTAGGAGTGGGAAAAACAATGCAAAATGTGAGTTTGCTGCAGTGAGGCCTTGTTGCCCTTTGGTGCTGCAGCCACAGACCAGACTCGAGGTGTGGAGAGGTGACAGAGCTGGGGTGGGGTTTGCACGGCTCTGGAGAGGCAAGGTGTGCTTCAGCAGAGCGAGATTTTGGTGAGGAAACCTGCCTGGTACCTGCCAAATTCATCAGCCTCTGCAAAGGCGTTTACTGCCAATGAACTGTGGACGTGGCTGTAAATGGCAGAGTGATTTCTGGGGGTGATTTAATTCCTTGGTTCTTGCGTGTTGCTCCGTGGGCTGGGAGCCCTTTTGGTGCTGGTGGAGCTGGGTCAGTGGCTGTGCTGGGGGAAGAGCTTCCAGGAAAGCCCTCGAGTTCTAGGCTATCAAGTTCACATGGCTTTGAGTAAGGCTGTTAACTTCTGCTGTGAAGCAATAAAGAACAGCTGTACAGCAGCTGGGGTTCTTAGAAAATAAAATTACTGTCTTGTGGCTTCTCGAAAACCAGGCTGCAGAAATGATAGCAGCAGTTCCTAAACTGGCGTGGGGGAGAATGAGAGAGAGGGGCTTTGCTATGGCTGCTGGGGCAAGTGAAGGCCTTACCTGCTGAACGAGTTCTAGAGCGTGGGCTGGTCTGTGGTTAGGAGTGCTCAGCCTGACAGAGAGGAATCTCCCATCCAGTTTAAGAAGTTTAGATTTAGATACTTTGGCCTGTTTGGTATCACCCACTCCGTGCATCCAAAGTGTGTTTAGAGGCTGGAAAGCTGATCCACACAGGAGCAGCATTCCCAAGACCCCACTGTTCTGGTGTTGTGCCTGGCCAGCTCAGCTCTTAAAGAGCTTAGCATCAAAGCACAGCTGAGACACTCCAAGGTGAGAGAGTATTAGAGTAATGCTGCCTCTTAAGAGCTTTTGTTTCTATTGTTCGTTGGCTTTCCTCTCTGGACTGTGGCTTTTAAACAACAGAAGCCACGTCCAGGGAGTGGCACTCGAGTGGCACAGGTTTGACCATGGCAGCAGGGTTATTTCTGCCCTCCAAGAAGTTTTGGAGACTGTAGTAAAAATAAAAAACCCATATCTACCGCCCCCCTTTTTGTTCTAACACCAGCAATGGTCTAGGCAGTACCTGATGGTGTCATGCTGCAGCAGAGCAGGGTTGCACTGCATGTCAGAGCTGATCAGCCCAGGCTGCTGCACTCAGAGCACAAATGCAGCTGTGGGAAGTCAGAGGTTTTCTCTGAGCATCTGACAGCTGAATGGGAAGGCAAAGTTGAGAAGATGTCCCTCTGCTCTTATCTCTATGTCCTATTAAGATTAGACTCACTGATAAAGCTTAAAACCAAAATCCTTCATCGTTAAATCCTCGTTCTGCCGTAGCAAAGTGAAATGCACCAAAATGCATGAGCATGTTACTATAAATGGACTGTGGTGCAGCAGGGAATTGGTGCAGAGTTCGGGATGGTGCGGTGCATTCCTGGCACCCTGCACACATCCCAGGCTCTGGGGCTGCCAGGCTCTGCACTGGTGCTTCTCCTCACCGTGTCTGCTGCAGATTAACTCTGTGTTTCTGCTTTCTGGGCTCACTGGCCCTGAAATGCTGTGAAACGCATCAATAAATCCGTGTTTCCTAAGCCTTGGCCAAGATAGGTAAAATTTCAGTGAAATATTTTTGCCATTCGGGAGAGTCTCTCCTTGCTGCTGGTTTCAGCACACTTCCAGGTGCCCAGGAGGGGTGGGCTGGGAATAAATATCCTGCTGTGAATGCTCACCCTGCCATGCAGGAGCTGCAGCAGAGCAATGCTGGCAGCAGGGCACGAGGAACTCTAAACACAACGCTGAGTACCCAGGTTTGTCTCTCTGTGCTCTTCTGGAGGGGTGTAAAACCAGGATTATTAAGCATGGTACCTTAAGCAACAGGTATGAAGAAGTAAAAACCAATCCAGACCTCTGCAGAGGGGGTGGTGATGAGTGCAGTGCTGGGTGCAGACCTGAATCTCCATCTCACCACGCAAAGAGCGGGCGTCCTGCGCATTGGGTTGTGCAGCTGATGGGTGTAAGTGGTCCAGTCAGAAAACTCATCTCCAAATGGAAAAGCAATGACGGTGAGAGGGAAGGAAAAGGCTGCAGGGCAGCGCCAGGACCCTCTCAGATGCAGATAATCAGCAGATCTGAAAACTTGATCTGAAAGCTTTCACGGGGAGGGGGGGTAGCAAAAGGCAGTAATAAATTGAGTTTGACCCTGAGGTACACTCAGTGTTTTGCCATGATGCACTGGAGTGTGTAGATGAAAAATTAACGTGTTTCAAAATCATCCCTTGGCAACTGTTGGTTCCAGAGCCAGCACGTTGCAGAGCTCTCGCCCAAGTATTTTAAACGCTCTGTACCCCTGGAAATGTCCTTCATTAACCTTGAGCTTCAAGTGTTTTCCCCTGCCTCAGTCTCACTGAAGGCCAGAACAAGAGAACCAGGAATCCCTGTGCTTGGTAATTCCAGGATGCAAAGTCAGATGTCTTCTCTGGACACTTGTTCCTCTGGACACTTCACTTCCACGGAACAGAAGGAAAATGGGCTGGTGCTGTCCCTGTGCTTTGTCATGAAAATGGGCTGAACCCCCACAAAATGCAGGGTCTGCACAGCATCACTGGCTGTAGCCTTCCAGGGCCTGAATCAGTGGAACAGCTGGGGATGAACTGTGCATTTTGTCAAAACAATAAGGGGCAGGAATTAAATTACACCGGGCAAAAAGCATTTCTAGGCCTGAGCTGGTTTAAAACAACGTAGTTTAGCTGAAGTTAGGGACAGGTCTTTGGATGAGGTGTTGCATTGTTCTGTGTATCAGGAAAGAAATGGACCTGTCACGTGCTAGGGAGATGCTTGAGCTTTTTGTTTGGGGAGTTTGTGGGTGTTTGCTTAATTTTTTTCAAATTTATTATTTATACTTGCAGCTTCTGCCTGAATTCTTGATGTGGCTAAGACCTCTTGGCGATGGCGTGGAGGATGAGATCTCCCCCTGTTCCTTCTGTCACCCCCTGTCCTCACTGGCACAATTAAGGCGTGCATTCCCCGCATCTCACACCAGAGAAGACACTGCTGGCTCCCGAGTAAGTTCCAGCCTGCTCCCCAAATTGAGACCAGCTCAGGTGGGAGCAGAGTGCATTTGAGAGGCTTCTGCAGATGTCTGGTTTGCTTTCCATTTTTGCTCTTGGAAGAGCAACATCGCCAGGTGAGAAAACCCGGCAGCAATTGAACGCCTGAGTCCCCACCTTGTTGGGAAATCCGGCTGCACAGGGAGCCAGTGCCGGCTTTTCAGACCCAATCCTATAGGATCAGGGTTCTTGCAGTGTCAGGGATTTAAGACTTTTTAACTCCCCCTCCCCCGTTTTTTTTCCTCGCCTGTCTGAGCAGCTCCGGGCTCTCCCGGCATCACTCCAGTGCAAGGACCCGTCTGACACCACTTCTGCCAGGTCCTGCCTCCCTCCCGGAGAAGCGTCTGCAACTTTTGCTGCTCCAGACAGCGCTGCATCCCTGGGAGAGCAGAGCTCCTCAGAGCGGATTTGGGGTAAGAACAGGCAACTTGGGAGGGAGGGAAGGTTTCCTAGCCTGGTTTAATGGGAGCTCTTTCCTTTGCATGCTCTTTTAGGAAGGGAGGTATTTTAAAGAGGCTGCAGTCCTTCCTCCTGCAGGGCTGTCTTTTATGATTGATAAAAGATTAAAAAGTGCAACTTCTGCTGTGTGCTTGCTAATTAAACTTCATTCGGTTCGCTTCCTTTCTGCCTTTTAAATTCTCCTTGGGACCAATATGAGGGAGGCTGAATCAGTGAAGGCTTTTTTTTCCCCCCCCCTTTCATTCTGCTTTTTTAAAACAAGCCGACAAAACCAAACCAAATAAAATAATAACGGAAAAAAAAAAAAAAGCCCTGAGAAGCAAGCCCAGCACAAGGACTAGTGAGGTGCTGTGGTTCTGCGCGCTGGCTGGCGGCTCGCAGGCAGGCGGGGGGATTTTCCCGCTGGCTGCTGGTGCAGTTGTGCTGCAGTCCGAGCCCCGCGCCGGCTGCGGAGCTTTGCGGGAGTGCAGCAGGACGCGCTGCCGCCGCCGCAGCACCCGGGAGCGGGGAGCTCCCGCAGCCGCCGCTGTGCTGGCGCTGCCCCCGTGTCCCTGTGCCTGTCCCCGTCCCTGTGCCCGTCCCTGTCCCCGTCCCTGTCCCTGTCCCCGTCCCCGTCCCCCGAGCGGGGCCGCGGGGGCGATGCGGCGCTGCCGCTTCACCAGCGCGGAGCGGCGCGGGCTCCTCTCCCTCCTCCGGGGGATCCGCAGAGCAGCATCCTCGGCCAGGGATTCCTCCCGAGCCCGCCGGAGCTGCCGCCCGCGCCCGGGGCTCTGCGGCCCCCCAATGACGCGCTTTTTATCCCGAATTTTGGAGCGATAGGTTAAAAAAGCTGTTGTGCCTTGAAACGCCCAGGCTCAGAGCTCGGCTCCGGCACCCTCCTCCCGAAAGAGCGCGTCCTTGTACCTGCGGGGCTGAGCTCGGGAAGTGTGCTGGATGCATCTGAGAAAAGCAGTCTCATGACCTCCAGGCGTTGCTGCCTTTCTACAGTCGCCAAAAGTTGGATTTGCATGGGAATGTGTCAGCGCAGCCTCTCACTGCAGAAGTTTACTTGCGTTTTCTGGAGGCATGTGCAGTCTGATTTATTAATGGCGCAAGGACTGCCTGGTTTATTTTAACTACAAAGTAAAAAAATTCACTTTGACATAAATATCTGCTAGCAACTTGCGTTTTCCTAGTATAAAAATATCTATTAATTGAAATGTAGCTGCTTAGCAATTCCAGAGTCTTGGGAACCGTACGGGGCAAGGGGGAAAAAATGCAGTTTGAGCAATTATCAATTCTGTTGCAATAGCAGTGAAGTCAGCAGTGCTGAAATCCCTGCAGGTCTGGGTTTGATATTCTGTGTCTGGGGGCGAGGGGGGAGGCTGCTCAGCAGTCAGTGCTTCCAGCACATCCCGAGCCAGAGCCTCGCTGCAGCCTGCAGCTGATGCTGGATGACTTTAGCAGCATCTGAAATGACTAAATATTTGACTTCCCTGCTTTAGTGATGTCTCTTGACACCAGGAAGGGTGTTCTCGTCCCTGCTGAGGCTGAGGCAATTACTGGTGTCTGCCACTCTGTTTGAGAGTAGTGGTGCGTGTTTACACTGATTAGATCTGTAATTGGGGTGGGCTTTTATCGTGTGCTTGCACAAGGACTGAGGGAAGTCACTCGGATCTGTGGGAAAGGTGAGTGTTATCCCCGGCACCGACGAGCTGGGACTGAAGTGTGATCTCTCAAGGTCACACGGTGCCAGCTGATGGGAGAGACAAGCCCTCGGCACCCTCAGCTTCCAGCTGTTCCTTCAAATCCAATGAAACTTTCATATCTTCCTTCAGAGGTGTCTCTGGTCCCAAGTCATGCAGGCACAAGGGGAGTCAGATGTAAGGCCAAAACCTTGAATTTTGTGTGGTTTAATGCAGACTTTATGCAGCACACTCACACCATGTTGCTTCTGTTCCTTACATCATCATCTTGATGAGCAAGGAGACTCAAATTCATTTGTACAGTACTTAAGCATTAGTTTGTGGCATTTATGGAGAGCTCTCTAATTGGTAGAATAGGAACAAAGTAAAAGTAACTGAGTTAACAGCAGGCTTGGTGTAAATCACTGAGGGGCAATGAACGTGCCAGAGTGTTCCTACATCTGGGTGTTGTGGAAGGGTTCTCAGCATAAATAAATATCAGACTCTGCCTTAGGGAAAAAACACACAACTGCTGTAAAACTGAGCAGAACAGACTCCCTGAAGATGGTGCAAGTGGGGGTTCTGCTCTCCAGAAGTGGGCAGAGAGCCTCCCCAAAGGGTTCTCCTCATGTCTCCCCACAAACCTGGTGTGATGACTATCCAANCTCCCTGAAGATGGTGCAAGTGGGAGAAGCTGCTACATTCCCTGGGTTCTGCTCTCCAGAAGTGAGCAGAGAGCCTCTCCAAAGGGTTCTCCTCGTGTCTCCCCGCAAACCTGGTGTGATGACTGTCCAGCAGAGAGGATTTAAGAATGGTTGTAGAGGGTAAAAATGAGACAAAACAAAGAACTGTGGGTTTCAGATAGAAGCCCCTGTATTGGGGTGTCTCTGGCCTGGTAATCAGGTGATGTGTAGCTGGTGCCATGCTGCTGTAGGGAAATTAATGCAAAGAACCCTTCAGTGCTGAGCGGAGGCAGGAAGAGTCCCAAAAGACAAAATAACACCAGGGTGCAAAGGTTGGGCAGGGAGGATGCATTCAATGCCATTTCTCCTCTTACACCCCCTGCTCCTCCAGCAGTTCTTGCTTTGCACACCTGGGAATGCGTCCTCAGCACACATTAAACCTTAACAGGAATCCACAGCACCTCCAGTGCCACCTTAAACTCCTGTGCTGTGCCTACAGCAGCCCACGACAGCTCCCCAGGCAGTGTGGACATAACCTCAGCCAGGTACTGAACAGCCTGAGTGCAGAGATTCAGTGCCTCTGACACCTCGGCTGTGCTGGGCCTGACGAAAGGCTGTATTTCAGCTGATTTCTTCCTTTAATGCCAGTCTCTGATCTGGACAGCAGTGATCTTTTCCTGGCTGCCATAGTGAATTTTAGAGTGAGTTTTAGCATTTTGGGCTGCCTGGGGTATTCGCTCCTGCTGGAGTCCTTTATTTTAATAAGAGGAAAGTGTCTTGAGAAAGTAGGAGCTTTGTAAAATGTGAGGAGGTTTATTCCTGGTGCTGATGAGCTTGCACAGAGAGATGCCATCTGAAATCCTCTGGTTACAGCCAGCACTGCTACCAGAGCCTCAGATGACTCTGCTTCACCACATGTTTAAGGAGTGGGACTTGACTTAAACTGTGGTTTGCTTGTTGCTACTTGACTTTTCAGCTCTGTTTCTGGGGCTGGTATAGAGAGGTTTCTGAAGGATTGGGTCAGGTGACAGCAGGTATTTTTGGAGAAGGTCAGGGATCCTGTGCCTGGTGCCCCACTGCAAAGGGCAGGGAGCCATTAAATATCTGGGTGTATTTGTTTTAACTCTTTGGTGCTGCTCAGGCAGAGGCAGTGCAGTGCAGCAGCAGGCTCTGTGCTCGGCTGCAGGGATGGAACTCCTTTCCAGGCTAATTTGTGCTTCTTATTCCCTCCCTTAATTTACGGCAGACTCTGTGGGTATTGAGCAGCACTGCAGCAAACCCACGTGCTCCAAGTTTCTCTCTTCTAAGAGCTCTGCTGTTGTCATGAGTGAAGAAACACAGAAGTGCTGCGAGGAAGGGTCTTCTGTACAAAGCAGAATTTAAAAATTGCTCCTGGACGCCAGCAGAGGGTCACTGGCAGTGCCTGTTCCTGTGGGGGATTGGGAAGATGCACTTTCCCTCCCAGATTAATGTAAAGCAGCATGCCCACTCTTCTGCAGACCTGAAACTCTCAGTTTGGGGCAAGGAGAGAGGCTGCTTCCTGCAAAACCTCTGCAGGCTCTTCCAGCTGGCTCTTCCCCTGCAGAATCGGGGTGATCAGGAGAGCAGGGGGTGGGGGGTTTGTTGGCTCAGTCCTGTGCTGTGGTGCACCAACGTATTAAAAAGCCTCACCAGCTGCTGTAAATTGCTTTCTGCCCATCCCTGTCTGACACGTGAACGCAAGAATTCCCATGTGCTGGGAATCTTAATGTTTCCTTCTCCTACCTCTGTGCCTGGGTATAAATGTCCTTAAGATGTGATTTTTCCAGCTCAGCCTTCAGAATTTCTAATTATGCCGGGAGAGCTGAGCTGCAGTGGGGCTGCCATCCGGCTGCCCTTGTGCCTTTCCCCTGCTTCCCAGACAACTGAGCTTTTGAGAAGGGACAGCCCCTGCTGCTGAGTGAGGGAGAACTCAAATTTGGCAAATCTAAATGAGTTTTCATTTGCGTCAATATTCTGCAGCAAATAACTTTGCACATTTGTAAACAGAGGGCAAACTTACCACATCTTAAGAGCTTTCTTGGGATGAATTGGAAGTACTCTCCTCTTGTCTGACAGGCCAAATCCAGTGAAGGATGTGCTTATCGAAGATGCCTTTCACTTGGTTTAGCAGCAGAAATTGTGTTGGATCCTGCGGAAACAAAATAAGATCCCTGCCCTAGAAAGCTCACAGACAAGAGCTTATTCAAGAAGAGTGGAAATGGCCTTGAACTGTCTGTTGACCTTGAGTTGTTGGTGAAATTTTTGGTTTTAAAATATTGGTGGATTGTAACTACGAGTGTAAGCATCAGCCATAACCCTTTGCCAGTCGTGTCATTCAGAAGGGCTTGGCTGGCTGGGTACCACTTGATTAAAGCAAGGGAAGAGATGTGGAGAGCCATTTTCCACTTTGAAGGTCACTGCCGGACTGGGCAGAGCAGGGAGGAGTTGGGTTGCTGAGGTCACCCCTCAGGTGCTGCGTGTGGCTCCCAGGAGCTCCCGGGCTCTGGAAGGTTTCCCCACAGCCCGTTTTCCCAGGGGACACCCGAGTGTGCCTTCACACCCGGTGGAGAACACGCTTTTGGCAGCAGCCACCGTGCCGACGCGGTGTCACCGCTATGGCAGAACGTGTGACTCCACCTGTGTCCCTTGCCGGGTGTGCAGAAGGGTTTGATGGAGCTGCTGTGCCTCAGAGAGCACCCCTGCCCTGCTCGGGGCAGAGAGGGGCCTCGAGTGAAGGTCCCCGAGGTGGAGAGCTGGAGAAACCGGGCGCTGGAGGCTTGGCAGTGGCCTGGACTGTGGAGGCGTGCGGGCTGGAGCTCTGGCTGCCGTGCTGGGGAGCCGGGCCTGGGGCTGAGCACCGGGAAATGTCCCAGATCGTGGTGGATCTGCGTGCTCAGGGCACAGGGGCTCTGCAGAGGGGCTGTGCCAGGCCGGCTGTGGCACGGGGCAGGAGCCTGGGCTGCTCCCGAGGATCTCAGAGGATGCTGCGAGCCAGACCCGCTCCTCTGCGGAGGCTCAGTCCTGCCCAGCGCTGGGCACTCGCTCAGGGACTCGGTGTCCGGTTACCGAGCATCAGCTCCCGTGTCTGGGGGAGAGGGGGAGAGGAGGGAACACTGTGGTTTGCTGGCAAGTCACCCGCTCTTTGATGCACTGCAGCAAAAGCCCTGTCTGAGAACTCCTCAGCAAAAAGGACATTGCAGGGGAAGGGGAGGGGGGACGATGGACGCCCAGGACGCAAAGATGCTGCTGCAAGTGCTGTGACAGCCAAGCCTGGCCTGTGCTGCTCCCCCTGCAACCATTTAGTGATTGAGTTGGCCAAGCCCGCTGCCTGGTGTCTGTGGGTGGAATGCAGTGTCCTCTGCCTGGATGTCCTTCAGTGGCAGGAGGGACAGGACCGCCCGCTGGTGCGTCCCCAGGGGCTCGGGGCAGCGATTCGGGGACCGGCCAGGACGGGGAGCAGCTCCGGGAGGGGAGGTGAACTGCGTGAGAAGGCACCACTGCAGCAGCCGCTCCGCAGTGGCCCCAGCCGGGCTGTCCCAGCGCTGTGGGGACACAAGGGACAGCTGCAGCCCTCGTGGAGCAGCAGTGCTGGCAGGAAGGGAGCTGAGGAGCAGAGGAGCCTCCTGCTGATGCAGTGCAGGTGATCCTTGGCTCGGTGCTGCAGCATGTGCAGGGCACCCTGCCTGTCCCGCAGGGCAGGAGAGAGATAAGGGGTGGTTCCTTCATCTTATCTACTGGGGTTAAAGCTCCTCAGCCTGGCCCCCAATTAATTTCCTCTTGCTGCAGGTGAAGACTGCAACCTGCAGGCCACCCTGTCAGGTGATCTGTTCTGCCCCTCTTGGGGGAATTACACCCGAAGTGTCAGCCCAGGGATGGAAGAAGACGCCCCTGGTCTCTGGGCAGGGGCAGGGCTGCTGGCCACAGCCTGCCAAGGATCACAGGGGTGCTTGGAAGGGTGGGCACTCTGCCACGCTGCTGCCAAGCTGCTGCCAAGCTGCACCTCCTGGCAGCACAACACAGCAGAGTTTGGCCACCTTGCTCTGGAAGGAGTTGCAAGGGAGTGTGGTAAGGCTTTTAAACTTGGTGTCTCAAAGTGAACCTGTTACCTTAACTCCTTATGCTACAGAAAAAACGGTGAGGAAGAGAAGGCGACGCTTGCTGATTTACCTGAGGTGCAGCTTCTCCTGGTGCCAGTGAACTGATACCTTGGCATTGGGGAGGCAAAGTTTGCAGGAGCCCCTGGATGCAGCAAAACCCTGCAGTTGTGCTGCTGCTGCTTGTTCTGTGCAGTGCCACCTCAATGGCCCCAAGCTGCTCTTCCCCAGGCAGCAATGGGCAGGGAGTTCGAAGGGTGCATCAGGAAAAGCATTTCTTTCCATGGCTGTCATTTCAAGAAGAATCAAGGGGGTGCAGTGGCAGCAGAGGAGGTGTGGACAGGTGAGCAGAGCTGGGATTTTTCTGCTTTCTTTGCACCCTCCCTGGTGCAGTGCTGCTGCTCAGACTTCCCTCCCTAAGCACCTCTGCGTGTGAGGAGCTGAACCTGACCCCTTTTCTTGATGGAAGCTCTGTTGGTTCTGCAGATGTGAGCATGGAACAAAATAAAAATACCTGCAGTCTGCTGGGCATGGGGGAGGGAAAAAAGCTGACAGCAAAAAGCCCAGTTCTCTTCAACTGATCACCCAAAGGGACCCTTTGTTTCCACCTCTCAGGCAGAGCTTCCCCCAGATGCCACTGAAGGAGGCTGTCCCATCTCTAACCCCTGTCACCCCGGGTGCCTGCAGAGGCCCTGGGTGGGGGATGTCTCTCCAGCAGCTTGGAGGAGGCCAGGATGTGTCACTCCCAGGACAAGGTGTCCCCTCTGCCTGGCTCCCAGCAGAGGGAAGCAGCAGCTCACCAACCTGCAGCCCTGAGCTGCTCGGTGCTCCTCCAGCCTTGGTGGCATTAAAACAACCAAACAAAACCCCACAACAACTCCCTGAGTAAAGATTAATTTCTCTCTCTGCTTAACAGTAAAGCTTTTGAGTAGCTGAGAATTGCTACCTGTAATTGCACCAGCTAATCCTACCTGCAAGCTCTGTCCTTTACCTCAGGTGCTATTCTTAGTTCAGTCCCTGCTGCATTCCTGACAGAGCAAATGCTGAGGCTTGGTCTGTGCCTTTGGACAGATTAGTGGGATGAGTGAACTGGGAAGGATCTTCCCTTTTATTCTCCACTATGCAGGAGAATAATGGAGACCCTGCTTTTCTGAGGGAAATAAGTCCCGTGCTGATGGAAATGCTCAGAAAGTGGTGGAAATGCAGATGGATGAACTTGGTGAACTGTAGCTGGCCCTAACTCAGCCTGAAGGAGCAAACTGAATGACTTCAGTTTCTTGTGACTCTTTGCTCTTATGACCTTAGTCCAAAAGTCTCTCTTTTGTCTTTTTGCCTTTTTTTTTAAATCTGAAACTGGGTCTCCAGCTTGCTGCTCTCCATTTTTTCCATCAGCTAATTGGCAGAATCCCTGTGCCATCCAGGCCCTGCTCCTGTGGGTGAGTGTGATGGTATGACCCCGGAGAGGAGTGCCACAGTCCAGGAGGAGATCAGCAGCTGTGTGAGGGGTGTCTGCTTGGTGCAGGAGGAATTTGGCTGCCATGTCCTCAGCAGCATTTTCCCCGCTTGAGACTACAGGGACAGGTTTTTCCATTGCAGAAAAGAAGCAGAAAATATGTTTAAGTCCCTCTGCTTTGGGCTTTTGCAGCCGAGTGGAATTCAGTGTGTCTCAGTTCCTCAGTGGTCCAAGCCCTTTCTAGCAGCGCAGCAGCAAGACTTGTCAGTGTGTTGAGATGTACCTGCAGCTGGCAGCTGAATCCTTCTAAGGAACAAAAATCCCCATCTTGCAACTGGTACGTGTCTGAGCAAGACCAGAGGGAGGAAGGCGCTTGAGTCTGAGCAGTCTGGTGTTTCACTGTCACAGGGAGCACACTCGGCTGCCTGGAACGTCATCCCATGCTCTGTGCTTGAACTGGTTCAGTTCCTTGTGCTGATCCTTCTGTTTCCTGTTTCTGCAAAAGGGGAAATGTCCACAGGCTGTTCTACCCAAAGTTTTTTGGGAAAGCTTTTGCCAGTGGTCCCGGAGCACCCTGATCCTGGTCACTCTGCTCTGTGTTTACACCTGAGCAGCTGAAGAGAAAGACTTTGTGCCATCTCATAATCTGTGATTTGCCTCTACAAGGTGTGCGTGCAGTCGTGCATGGCTGCAGCAGAGGTGCCAGAGGGATCTGCAGGGGAGCTGAGCAGAGCTGGACCTGCATCTGAGCTTCCCAGACAGCTCCTCGAGCAGGCTGAGGACTTCTCCTGTGCTGCTGCTCCAGCTCCAGCTGGTAAATGTCCTTAGCCACCAGCCCATGTCCCCTGACTGCTGTCAGTAAAGGCTGCAGCAGAGCCAGCTGCAGGGTGAGGTAATGCCAGCTTCAGGCACCAGTGGGTTGTTCTGAGAGGAGCTGGGGGGTGAGAGGTGCCTTTGCACTCTCACGCTGTGGCACACTCGGGCTGCTGACGGAGCTGGGAGCTGCTGTGTGGGGTTCACCCCAGCTGGCACAGGCTGTGAGCTGCTGCTCGTGGGCAGGGAACCCAGCTTTGCTGGAGCAGGGAGTGCTCTCTGCTGAGGAATTCGTTCACACACATGGCACTGCAGCTGGATGCCTTCCACACTCACTCACTGCTGAAATTTCCCAACTCCGGTGCTGCCCAAGGTGTTTCTGCAGGGGAAGGTGCCAAACAGGTTATTGAGGTTTGTCAGGTTTGTGTGGAGACCTTGGGCTGTGCTTCAGCCAGGTTTTACTCATCACACAAAGTGAAAGGGCCTGTTGAGTAGGCACAAGGTACTTGTGTAATAAATACAAGCACGAACACAGGAGCTGGTGTTGTACATACAATACTTCTGTTCATTGTTAACAGGCCACTTTGCTGCAATTAAGGTAATTGGATCCTCTGCTCATTACAGGTGCACAGCTACAAACTCCTCAGCTTATCTGCCCTTGCAAAAGAGATCTGGAAATGTACTTTGGGGAAAGCCTGAATTTTTTTTTCTCCTCTTTATCAAGGATTTTGTCATCTCTGTGTTAAAGTGATGGGTTTTGAGGGGAAAGAAGTCAAATGTTAGTGACTCGTGGCTGGCAGTTTGCATTTGCACACAGGAATCTGCCTCCACTGTGGCACCACTGTGGGAAAGGGTTGAAATGGATGAGGAAGGTGGACACCTCAGTCTGAAGTAGGAGAGCCTGATGAATTGCATGAGCAAGTGCAGAACTGGCCCTTTTTGCTGCCTGTTGCTGTGAACACTGTTCATCCCCTCACGTTCCTCTCCAGGGGACTCAGCCCTGCATCCTTCCCCAGGGGAGGATGATGGGGAAAGGGTGAAGGGCTCGTGGCCTTGTAGTACAAAGCTTAGAGAAATAAAGCTAGTTTATTTTAAAACATGCATTTGTAGAAATGCATTAGAAAAGAAAAAGAATGCTTTGGAGCTGTCAGATATCCCACTCACCCCTGTCACTCCGTGTATCCTGACCCTCTTTTTCCCCCAGCTGCATCTTCAGGCGAGGGCAGGGAAGGGAAGCCAGGGCAGCTGGAGGAAGGCAGGGGATCGTGGGGTCATCCAGCGAGGCACTGGGGTCACTCTGAGCTTCTGCTGAGCTGACATCTGCACCTGGCCCTGCAGTTTTACTAAGAAAAGTAAAGTGGACCCTCGCTGACACAAAGAAGAGGAAAAATATCTGCATTGTGTGTGGGGAGGAGGCTGCTGCAGCTCTGTCTCTGAAGGGCTCGTTATTAATTAGCTGTGTGCACAGCAAGTGCTTCTCTGGAGAGCGAACCGGGTGCCTTCGCCTCCCTCCACAGCCTGCATTTCTGACAGTCGGTGCTGGGCAGAGAGGGGCAGCTTTTCGGGAGAGGGGAGTCCTTAGGCTTCACGGAGCGGCAGAGGAAACCGCGCAGAGCCTGCGGGGTGAGTCTGGGGTGCGCTCCAGCCCCGGGTCCTGCACCCTCCCTGCACGATGGATCCCGGCTCCTGGAGCCTCTGAGGGGATTGCAAAGTTGTGGGTGGCATCCTTTTGCCAGGAGGAATCCTGGAGGAATCTTGCATTCCTCCTCCTCCTCAAGTGGGTTTTCTCAGCGGAACAGATTGGATGCAGCCCTGGCACAGCGTGCGGCAGTTCAGGGTGTCTGAGCTCCCCTGGCCCCGCTGCTGGGGCAGGAATCGGGAGCTGGGGCAGGAATCAACCAGGAGCTGGGGCAGGAATCAGGAGCTGGGGCAGGAATCAACCAGGAACTGTGACAGAAATCAGGAGC
>VZTG01002337.1:429397-442419 GCA_013397845.1 Melanocharis versteri | reverse complement strand
GCGGTGTTTGCCCTCCTGCCCTGTCCCCCAGGTGAGCTCTGTTCAACCTCCTGCCCCGCGCCCCAGGTAAGCTCTGTTTGCTCTCCTGTCCTGCACCCCAGGTAAGCTCTCTTTGCCCTCCTGCCCGCTGATGCACCGGTGGTTTCTGCCTGTCCTGCGCTCCCTGCGGCTTCTCGCAGAGCCTGGCCGTGCCTGCGGGCTGTGCAAGGAGCTGCTGGTGGTCTGCAAACCCGGCTGGGCTCTCAGAGACCTTGAAACCACGTAGAACATGACGGTGACTGCCCCTGCGAGCCTGTAGTGTCGGGGCAAAGAATGTTTCCTTTTCCTTTCTTCCCTCTTCTCCTTTTCCGTCAAGCCCCTCATACGAAAATGCACGTTGGAGTTGGGGACGCTGGCCTGGTTTTGAGGGGATCCCAGAACGTGGGAGCACCCGAAAAGCAGCGGTGTGCTCCCACCGAAGGTGCTGGAGCCGGGCGGGCAGAGCCGGGCGCTGCTGAGCACGGGAGCAGCGGGGGATCCCGAGGAGCTGCGTGGCACAAGCTGCCTGCATTGATGTGGCACTGGGCTCCCTGTGATGCATCGTCACGTCAGGCACTTACACGGGGAGCACAGAGCTGAATGCTGAATTCTTTGTGAGGAGCTGGCAGCTGCTCCCCTCTCCTGCCACACTTGGCACAAACTGTCCTCTCCATCCTGCTTGCAGGGCTGTTACCTGGCTCGGTGTGCTGCCTCCACATTCCCCTTGTGATGGAAAGGATAAATAACGCAGCTCAAACGCTCACGTGGGGGAGGAAAGCTCTGTTTTGCCTTTATTTTGAAGACAGGCCCACCCATGCTTTATACCTCTGATATAAAATATATTCATTTGTAAGCAGCCGACCTCTCATCTGTACAGTCAGTTTGATATTGTATTAGCTGAATATATGCCAGGGTATTTTGGAGTTTCCAAAAGCAGTCCATTTTATAGGCAAGTCTGTGTTTCCCTGTATTTTGAAGGTAAACCACCAGTAATCTTCCAGTAACTGGTACAGATCATTTCTTAATGCAAATGGAGAGAAGTTAATAACACATGAGCCATTGTTTTGTTTCCAAAGAGAGACTCAGCTGAAGGGGCTTATACAAGAGTGGGGATCTAATTCAGCTCTAATTCAGAGTTTCATACATTTCTTTTTGTTTTCATTTGAATACATTGTAGGAGAAGTGACCAGGCATTCAACCTATGCCCAGCCTGCCTGGAGCAACCCTCTCCCTGAAAAAAGAATCCTTTGCCCAGTGGACCAGAGAAGTCTTTGGTAAGAGGAACTAGAGGAATTTTTTTTTAAATTGTATGCTACTGAAAATGGAGTTGGAATGTTTTCAGTGGAGCCTTCCTGCAGATGTTCCCCCTGGCGATGTAAGTCTGCTGTTGCACCTCTACAGGGGAAGCAGCTGAGGTGCAGGACTCTTTCCTTGTCTGGGATATGGCAGTGCACTCCTGGGGAACTGGTAAATGCAGCTTCCAGGGCTGATGGTCCTTTCTGTTAGGGAGGTGTAGCCCAGGCCGGGCTGGGGAGGAGGATGTGGGGAGCATCTGAGGGTGACAAATGTACAAATAGATGGGTCTGGCCTTGGAAAGAAGGAGAGAGGCAAGTCCACGAGGTTCTCCAAAGATCCCTCAGCGTCCTGATGAAGGAGGAGCCTGAGTTCAACAAGTTAAAAAAGGTGCTGTGACAATAAAATCTCTGCTATGGATCAGCCTGGCAGCATTCTCTGTCCCAGCAGACTGATCTGGGGGCCGGGTCAGGAACTTCTGCAGTCGGGTAAACTTGTTTTTCCAGGCCCACCTCGGCTGTAACCTCCAGGTTCAGGGATGGGATGCTGACAGCCCTGCCTGGCTTCTGATCCCAGCCTAGCCCTGATCCCTGCCTAGCCCTGATCCCAGCCTAGCCCTGATCCCTGCCTAGCTCCTGATCTCTGCCTAGCCCTGATCCCTGCTAGCCCTGATCCCTGCCTGGTTCCTGATCCCAGCCTAGCCCTGATCCCAGCCTAGCCCTGATCCCAGCCTAGCCCTGATCCCACCTGGTTCCTGATCCCTGCCTAGCCCTGATCCCTGCCTAGCTCCTGATCTCTGCCTAGCCCTGATCCCTGCTAGCCCTGATCCCTGCCTGGTTCCTGATCCCAGCCTAGCCCTGATCCCAGCCTAGCCCTGATCCCAGCCTAGCCCTGATCCCACCTGGTTCCTGATCCCTGCCTAGCCCTGATCCCTGCCTAGCCCTGATCCCACCTGGTTCCTGATCCCTGCCTAGCCCTGATCCCGCCTGGCTCCTGCTCCCTGCGCAGTGCTGGGTTAATGAGTCACGGCTCTGCTGCTCCTCCCTGGCCGCAGTGGCCTGGACTCTGCCCAGGCTGCTCCCGAGCTCCTGAATCAGCAGAATCCCCCAGCCTGGCGTCCTCAGGTTGTCCTGGCTCTGCAGGGCCGAGCTGGCAGGGGACAGGGGCAGCTTGGCTTCCAGGAGCATCCCTGCAGCCTCGGCTGGGGCTGGCACCGGGCTGTGCTGCACAGCCCAGAGCTGCAGGGTGATGGTGTCTGGGCCGTGTCTGCACCACAATTAACAGCTCTGACAATTAACAGCTCTGACTCAGCTGCTGGTGGGGCTGTAAGCTGATGGTGTGAGCTCCAGTGATGCCTTAAATTTTAGCTCTCGTATTTTTCAGATTCTGTACTGTATTAGTATATAACTCTGAACTTCATACAGAGTGTTAGCAAGTTCTCTTCACAGCTTAGCCAGACAAAACAATCCTTTTGCAGCCTGGAAAACCAGGGTCACCCTCGCAGCCTCAGGCCCAAGAAAGTATAAACAACAGGGAATTGGAAAGAACAAACTGGGATGATGGGACTTCATTACTTGAAGCTGTAATTGGACAATTAACCCCGATATGTGAATGGATACCAAACTTATAAAAGTGTGAAAACTCGTGACCCATGGTCCATCCTGGGTGTAGCCTCGGCCAGGCTCTTGTGCTGCCCAAGATGGATCCTCTGAAGGCCTTTTTAATAAATACCTACTTTATTTCTTTACTCTGTCTAGCCTCTGTTGTAAGCAGCCTCTCAAGGCATCACCAGAACGACAGCTCCTCAAAGACCTTCTCTAGAGGCAATATGGGCAGAACTGGTGTTTGTGGTGTTTGACAAGTGACCACAGAGCAGCTTCAGCAGAACATTTTGGCTTCTGCTCAAACCTTTGGGTTCAGTCTGTGTGTTTTATCTGAGTTAGATAAGATACAGGGAGGGAATGGTGTAAAGGGAGGAGAACATGCACTAAGTTCATGCTCTAAGGTGTGAAATACATTCTGGGTGACACAAAGGTGCTCTTGTGGTCACCGAGACAGGGCCGCTTTAAAAACCTTGCAGTCAAAGCTTAGGATGTTGCTGCTGGACATCTCTGATCTCATTTGGGAGAGAAGAGGGTGGAAAAAGGTGATGAAAGCTCTGTTACTCATTGTTACTGTGAAGGGAAGATCAGAATTTCCTAGAATGTGGAAGGCAGAGGGCTTTTTTGCTTGTCTTCATGAAAAAAGAAAAAATTAAATCTAAAAGAAAGGAAGAAGTTGCACTGAATCTGGCAAAGAATGAATTGTTTAACTCTGCTGTGGAAGAAGGGCCAGGTCTGGGGTACTGTGTGAGCCTGTTTCTCCCTGCACAGAATGTGGAGAAATTCAGAAAGTGATGTGTGGATTGATTCTGTGGCTTCAACTTGTTTTGATGTGGGGATTTAATATTGCTTAAGCCAGTGATATTAGCCAGGCTCAGTGAGATCCCAAATGAGGATTCACTGGGGTGAGATGAGATGGATTTTCAATAGGATGCCTTTTAAATGGTGGGAGGATGCTGTTGCTTTAGGTTTTCTTCATAACATCCTTAACTGTACCGTGTTTTATGGAACTTTGGCGTCTGTATTTCCTGGAGTAGGGGACTGAGTGACAAAACAGAGCTGTCCTGCAGATCTGGGGTATTGCAACAACCTGAAATCCTCCCTGAATGTTCCCTGTTGCATCAGAGAGTGCAGGAAAGTCTGTGGAGAGAAGCTGCTGGGGGCTTCCACCAGCAATGTGATGGTCCCAGGGCTGCCAAGCTGCTGCTGCTTTTTCACCTGTCCCTGCAAGAAGCGGCAGGGAGCCCAAGTGGCCGTGTCCCCCCGAGCTGAGTGACCGGCTGACCGTCAGCTGGGCTGGGGATGGAGCTGTCCTGCAGGCAGAACTGCTGGCCAGGCTCACACAGGACTCTTCCCTCGTCGTTTCTGTGGGATTTTTGCCTGTTTTACTGTGTTTTACAGAAAGCAGCGGCTCGTCCTGGCCGTGCTCCCCTCGGTTGTGTCTCCGTGTCAGGTGCCCGTGGCTCAAGGCGAAGGTGTTGTCCCGTC
The DNA here is from genome assembly GCA_013397845.1 of Melanocharis versteri. NCBI lineage: Eukaryota > Metazoa > Chordata > Aves > Passeriformes > Melanocharitidae > Melanocharis > Melanocharis versteri. Next base: position 438,019 of record VZTG01002337.1, on the reverse strand, counting down.
TCCCCAGCCTGAGCTGGGCCCCAGGAGGGGTGGCAGCGCTGGGAGGAGTCACAGCTCCAGCGGAGAGAGGGCTGGAAGTGTCCAGGTTTGCTGGGAGCGAGTTCTGAGCAGGTGCCTGCACCTCGCGGAGCCTCTGCGCCTCTGCCCTGCCTCTCCCAGCCCTGGGAGCAGCAGCCTGGGATCCCCTGGGCCTTCAGATGGACCTCGGGGCTGCTGCCACGGGATCTGCTCCCCACACAGCCCTGCACGCAGCTGGTAAACCTCTCTCCTCTCTGGGAGTGTCAGTCTGTCTCGTAAGGGAAGTTTCTGCCGGGTGATTAATGAAAGAAAGCCAAACAGGAGTTGTGAAGCTGGCGTCTCGTGTTTGGGGAATTAGGATGCTATGGGGAGCTTGGAGGAGAAGGAAGCAATGGGGAAAATACAATGATAACAGTGCTTAATAAGCATTGCCAAGAGTCAAAGCCCGGAACCATTTTCTGGGTGACTTGGTGGGATATTGCAGGAGAAGGTGGGATAATACAGCAGTAACCTGAAAACCTTTGGGGAGACTAACCTGAAACTCAGGACCCGCATATTGTAGGATTTGTGTCGAACCAAAGGCAGAATTTATCAAATGTGTTCTTAGCTTAAAGAGAGAAGCCTGTCTGTAAGGTTGAAAGCCAGGAAAACTGAGTGTATTTGGAGAAGCAAGGCCCTTCCTCTCCTACCTGAAGGTTTACAAGAGGAAAGATTGATATCTTTGGGAAAAAGGAGAGAATTTGTTCTGATTCTGCAACCACCATGAGTGGTTTGGTCTGGAATCCTGGAATTGTTTATGTTTAGGCTGATTTTTCTCTGGGACGGCAGTTCGTCCTGGTGAGAACAATGGACTCAGTTTAGACATCAGTTCTAACTCCACGGCTTAGAACTAGAAAGGGTTGATTAGAACAGCGTGAATAAAAGACACCGAGCATCCTGGGGTAGTTTTGAAGTCAGCCTGGTTTAAAACAGGCCGTTGAAGTAGCTGATTTCAACCCGAATCTTTCTGAGGTGTCGCTTCTTCTTTTTCCCTCAAACTTTCTCCTCTCGCTGGTTTTCACCCAAACATTTCACAGATGAAAATTCAGCTTTGTTTTGCCTTACAACAGGGATTATTTGAAGCTTCCAGAGGTAGATGATCTGCTTACATCAGGTTTTCAGTGGGAATTGCTCAAATCTCTAGTGAAGCTGTGCAATTCTTCAGTTCCCAGCTCAGGGCTGGTGACTGGGTTGGTCAGAGTGTAAAACTCCCCTTGTTGACAAGAGGAGGAAGACACAAGGCTGGGAGGGAACTGGAACGAATGTGCTTGATTAAATGAAGCTTGTGGTATCACATATTTCTGTGCTGACAAAGTGGTTGCTGCAGATCTTACCTGACAGGACCTTTTACCTTTCTTGGAATGCAGAATTTCTGTAACAGGAGAGTTTTTCCACCTTCCACACCCCTCAGCTTGTTGTTTTATGGTGATGATTCCTTCGTAGGTTAATTCGCTGTCACATGATCCACCAAACAGCTTTTTCCTGCTGCTTTGTCACCCCTACAGTGAGATTTAGCTCGAGCTAAATCGTGCATCCAGCCACCTACCCCAGCAGATGGGGGTGAGTTGGTGTGATTTGTGCAGGCTGGGGCACAAATCCCCAGCTAAAGCACCCCAACAGTCAATGTGAAGTGAAACAGGTCATGTGTTAACTTTCCTCTAAAGGGAAAATTGCCTTTTTGGGGCAAACTGAGCCCTTAAATGGAAAATTCAGCTAAATGTGCACGACCATGTAAACTTGGAGTGGCACCTCTTTAAATTGTGCTTATGAATTTATGTTTCCTCCTTTCCTATAGCATTAGGAATTCTTATAGGTAGCAAGAAGCAGAGGGGAGCTAAAATGATTTGAAAAATTAAAAGCAGGATCATTATCCTGCTGCAAAGATGCTCCCTGAAACATCTTTCCCTGGCCCTGTCATGCTTAGTTTTTAGTGGCTCAAAGGAAAGTTTTACAGTTCCCAAAACAGCAATTCTGCAGCCTCGTCTGTCCCCGGAGGAGGATGAAAGATGAAGCAGGATCTTCCTCTTCTGTACCAGATTGTTTTGCTCTCCTATGGCTGTGCTTGTCCCTGACCTGCTAATTGCCTTTGAGTTAGTCTGGTTTGTCCTGATCCTGGTGGGAAATGTTGGAGGGATGATCAGGTCGTTGTTTAAACAAGACAGCTCCTTCCAGAGTGGGACGAGTTGGCGGGACAGGCAGGTGGGTGCTGTTGTCAGGTCTTGGCTCTGACGTTTTGGAATTGTTTGCTTTTCTCCTCAGGGTGAAAAGGTCACAGGCAAGAAGTGACTTTTTAAAGAACTGGTGCAGTCTCCCGGGGATGGAGCCCTTGTTGTGCCCTCACGGAGCCTGGTGGGTGTCATTGCTGTCCTGGCTGGCTGGATGTGCAGTCCCAGCACCTCGTGTCACCTCTGTCTGCCCCCCTGATGTCAGACAGCTGGCCCCACCACCTGCACTGCCACCCTGCGCGAGAGAAGCCACTGCTCTTTGTCGTGGCTTAAATCAACAGTTTAAACGGGTTTGTATCTTAAACCATTCAGCATTTGGAAACACTTTGTTGTTCCACTGTCTTGCCTCAGTGGTGGTGTGGGAGACTTGGGAGCTCATGGAGATAAACACGGATTACAGACAAGTCAGCTGTGTTTGTCTTGTTAATGTTGGTAATTTTTAGAGGCCCGAACCAAGATTTGGGGGTAAGGGACAGGATAACTGTTGATTTATGAGTCTGAGCGCTTCCTCACTTGAAAGCTTTTTCCTCAGTGCTGCTGCCGCTGCTTCCCTGACTCTTGGTTTGTCCCCAGACCCGGACCTTCTGTGAGAGAGAGGAGAGGAGGATTCCAGCCCCCCTGCCCCAGCTTCCCCCCTGCGTGATGCCAGCTGTGAGTGTTTCTTTGGCAGTGTCTTAGCTGGTTGTTGTGAGCAATAGTCAAGGAAGCAATCAGCAAGTATACTGCCCTAGAAGTGCTGCACATTGTGGGCCTGCCTGCCCCTGCCCTCGGGAATGGGCTCCAGGGCTGGGATGCTGCCAGGGGATCTCCGTGGAGCTGCAGCTGATGTGAGGAGTGCCACGGGGTGCCTGATGTCACTGCGTCGGCGAGGAGAGGGAGAGAAGAGGAGACGAACACGCTGCTGCAGGTTTTGTTCTTCCTCTGTCCTCCCCAGATGCCTCTGGAGGGCTCTGTCGCACCCTTTCCCTGCAGCAGAGTTGTCCTTTTGCTGCTTTGCACCTCTCCTGTTCCAAATCACTTGTGTGAAACAACTCGAGTGAGGCTTCAGGGAAGCTGATGTGCATCCTGACTTTTTTCCAGCTTGAGGCTCTGATAATCAGCTTTTCTGTCTAAAACCACAGCCTGTGGGCAGCCCCTTCCCTTGCACAGTGTGTTTGATTTACAGCAAAAGCTACACCCCAAAAATCCCACAATTTGGCCTGTTTTCCAACTACTAAATATAAGAGTTGCAGTCCATATCTTGCTATTATAGGTAATGAGAATATTAGAAAAACATCATTGAAAAATTCCACGAAGATCACTGCAGAGGCAGCCTCTTGGCATTCTGTGTAAATGCCCTTTCCAGTGCCCTTTCCCAAAGTGCCACCCCTCCCTCCATGCTGGAGGGAGCTTATGATCAGGTCTTAAATGTAATTTTTGATGTTTGCTGGTGGCATGCTCTGTTTCATTATGAATGTACAATATTAATATCTTTATTTTTCTCCACACAGCCGCAGCATGAAGGAATATCCCATATTAATCCCCTAATTTAAATTGGAAATTAATAACTATCACAACACTTGGAGCATCCTTTAATCCATTGATTGTTGCTGGCTTGGTTCCAGCAGTGTCACTAATTACATTCTGCCTGCAAAAAAATTCTCACTGCTCGCGGCTTTTTTTTTTTTTTTGAGAGCTGCTGGCTGGAATTCTTGTGCCATCTCTGCAGCCTGACTACACGTTTTTGTGCTACTGGAACTGTTTAAAATGACTGAGCATCTCTGCTTGCTGGAAGAAAAGCCCCTGGGCTTGCTGAGGGTTGGGTGATGGGTGTGGGGTACAAACTCTCTGCTCTGGGGTCCCACTTATTTTCAGTTCGTGTATCCAGAGGAGTTGGAATAAAGCAAAACTAGCTTTAATTCCACTTATTTTCAGTTAGTGTGATGACATGAGGGCACTGCCCCCTCGTTGGCCTTTACTGGGTGACACATCTGGCTCCTGGAGGGGAGTGGGAGCAGCTGGAGCTCAGGCTGGATGGAATGTCTGCTCCTCTTTAACTGCCTGCCTGGTTGCTTGTTTTTCTTGGTAGGTACGTAGGGAATGTATTTCCTTGTGGGTTTTTTACTTGAGTCTTCTATATCTCCTTGAAGAAGGGTGTCTGGAGGGGGGGCAGCTGCTGAGAGATGGTTCTGAAGGCTCCGAGTGATCATTCTGGAATTTTCTGAGCAGCCCTGGATGTCTCTCAGCAGTGCTGTATCAAAAGCTGTGTCCATCCAAAATGGAAGAGAGGGGGTTAATGAAGCCAAGGATTAGGTCCTTAATCTGTGCCAGGAGTGCAAGAAGTGTAGACTTTTTTTTTTTTTGTCACATGCTGGAAAAAGCAACAAAGGACAAGCATGAGGATTTTCACCTCTCTCAGAAGCCTTCTCTCAACCATGCTCCCCTGGCTTTCCTTTCAGCCGATGCAGTGGCCCCAAGGATCAGGTGATGACTTAGAAAAATGCTCCCATTCTCCTGGAAATGAAGACCTCAGGTGCTGGTAAAACTCTCGGCTGGCTTTTTTTTTTTTTTTAATTGTGTTACAATTCCAGAGTGATGCCTCTGTTTCAGGTTTGTTCACTCCTGGCTGGGGTCTCACCCAAAGCCAGTGCCCTGCGTGGGCACAGCCAGGCTGTGCTGAGGGAAGGATGTGCAGGACGCAATTAATTCTGGATTCCTCTGAGGAGGGTGGGAATTGGGTGCCTTAATTGTTCTCGGGCTGAGCCCTGAGAAGCTAATGAGTGTAAGAAGCAATTGTTCTGGCTTCCTTGATTGGAATTGGCTGCATGGTGGTTTGAGAACTCAAACATTAAAGGGTTCTGGTTATTGCAGTACTCATCTGCTTTTTAACTTTCTTTTTATGAAGAAGTTCAATGAAACTGGACTCAACTTGTTTTCTCTATTGTCTGAGCTGTGGGCGTGATGCAGGGATGGAAACGGTGACCAAGGTCCCTTGGCCGCTGTTGGAGGCTCCTGCCTCGATCAGAGGCGGAGCAGAGCTGGTTAGAGCAGGACGGTGGTGATGGAGAGACAGTCCCTGTGCCTGGACCAGCAGTGACCTCTTGTGGGTGCTCAGGCTGGCTGGGGACACTGGGCGTGCTGGGGATGCTAGGGCTGCGAGCCACAGGGTGTTTGTTATTCCATCTGTGGCCTTCAAGCGAGAGTGGTGAAGGCAGCTCGGATTCTCTTGGCTCAGACATCAGAAACAAACAGCTGTGAGTGGTGCAGAGGCTTTCCTTCCTCACACGTCTGTGCCCCGAAGCTGGGACGTGAGACAGGGTCTTCATGGTTCAGGAGAAGCCCAGACTCTTCTCCCTGGCCAGCCCAGAGCTGGGCTTTGAGCATTTCAGGGGAGTAAAACAGAGAGAGAGCAGAACTGCTCGTGTGCTTCTCCCATGGAGTGTCTTCATCTCGGATAAAAGCGTCTCACTGATGTGGCACTAAATCCAGGAGAGAAGCAGGCACTGTGGAGGCACTGCCTGTGATATGCAGAGGTGCTGTGGGGTCTCAGCTCCTAATCATCACTTAAAAGCCCCAAGGCGTATGACCAGGTTCCCAGTTAATGGGGAACTGTGCCTCAGCCCAGCTTCCTACCCAGCTGCAAAGGCAAAGTAAAAACTTCTTGTTGAAGCCATTTAAAAAAAAATTAAAAGGTTATGTCAGTACATTCTGTCTCACAGGAGAGGTAAATTTATGTAGTTACAGCTCAACCAGTGCTTTATAAGATGCAGAGTGTAGCCTGCATGTCAGAAAGCTCTTTTAGTAGTTGGTGGGGTGAATTCAAGTCATTAAAAAAGATTTTCTGTGTCTTTTCACCAAATACCACATTGCTTTATCTCCCTGTGCTGTATAAAGCATCTGAAGGTGAAATTCTGAAAGGAGAATTTTCATTGTGTGTGTTGCTATATGACCAGCTACTTCCTTAGATTTTTATTCCTGAGCTACAGACAATGCTGCCTTTGAATTGAGATGTGTCTTTGGGCGGTTTCCAAATATTTCTGTCCTCTGGGCAACTGCAGATTCCTTGGGGCTGGAGGAGGAATGTGTGTTTGGGCAGACAGCTGCTCCCCCGCCCTGCAGTGAGGAGGGGACCACACCAGGTGACAGGACGCCACAGAGATGCTGAATATCTTGCACGTGGAGGTGCTGAGAAAATGGAGGGTGATGGGAATCCTTAGTAAGAATTATTTGCCTTTTGTTGCTCAGTTTTGAAGCACAAACTCTGTGTATGCCCTGCTGTTGAGTGGTGACTTCTGTGTGCAAAGTTCCCATGCTCGTATTCCAGAAAGCAGGGAGAGACCCAGCAGAAAATCCTCTGCCTGTCCTATTTCTGATTGTGAAGGCAAAGATCCATTTCTCAGTTTTTCATTTCCACAACTTATGATGACCTGATATGCCATTTTTTTTAGAACTGAGGAGAAAGGAATATCTGAATCACAGCCACAAGTTAGTGGAAATGCAGATTCTGGATTTATCTTGATTCTCTACCTGGCAATATTTAATTAAGCTGTGTTGTGGAGCCCATCCATCACCCGAAATAAAAGCAGCACTCACCAGGCAGGGTGTTTGCTGACGTGGTTTGTCTGGATGTCTGTGATAGTTGGGGCTTGTGCTATAGAAGTGGGAAAAAGGAAAACCAGGGAACAAGAAGGAAGCAAAGAATGTGGAAGAGCAACAACTGGGAATGCAGCCTTGACAAAGCTTTGTCTCGTGGGGTTTTTTTGAGGGGTCAGATGGTAGCTAAAGAAAGCCTGGACTAATGATAAAGTTTAAAAAGTTATTGGTGTCAGATTCTGTGCGGGGGAAATGCAAGTTCTGCAGCTTCCTTTTTCTATAAAGAACATGCAGAGGGCCTCAGGCTCCAAAATAAATTCCTAAAAAAGTAAAGCCTGCTTGACTGAAGTTTAACTGAGTGGTGATTGAGGTACGTTGAAAGAAGATCTTGTTTCCAAAGGAAGCAACTTCAACTGACAGATGCATCAAGGTGAGCAAGAAGCAGCACACCAGGCCTAGATAAAGGTGAAGAATTAGTGAAGAGAGTTTTAAAAGGCTCTGAAGTTCTGTCCAGCATCTTCTAGGAAGGGTTTTGGTGTGACTGGTCCCTGGAGCTGCCTCTCTGGAGCAGCAGGAATGTCTTCGGGTGGCACAGGGAAGGCAGCTCCAAGAGGGTCCATTTGTGAGGTGCTGACCCATGGGCCCCCCTTTCTGTGCTGTGGCAAAACTTATTTAAATCAACCTGATGAAAAGCTCTAAAGGCTTCATTCAGCACTAGCACCCAACCCAGGCAGCAAAGGCAGAGCTGGATGTTGGTGGAAAGCTCCTTGTGAACTGGCAGAGTGATGTAAAATGTGGAGAATCCTCTCTCAGTTTGGAAGACGGGAATGTAAAACTGAAAGGACACAATGGCCAAAAGTAATATGAGAACATGAAAACATTTGTAGTTTTTTAAGATGTTTCTGTCAGGTGTTTTTTCAAGGGTGTGGTAGATGGCTTCAGGGTGCTGGGAGAAGCTTGGGTGGGGCTGAGACACCTGGTTTTACAGGTCAGATTAAACCTTGTTAAAAGCTGAATTCAGTGGGGATCCTTCATGGCTGGGTGGCTGGGGAATGATTGAAATGTCTGAGAGAACAAGACATGAAACAACAACACTGTCCTTCGGAAACGGAGCACATCACTCTTCACATCAGAGGTGTAAAGCACGAGTGATGCCACTGAGGGATCGGGCAGGTTAGGAGCAAACAAAGACACGATTCCAGCCTGGGAGTTCTTTGAAGAGGAGGGGGAAAAACACTCTCTTATCAACAAAAATGTAAAATCCGTTTATCACGGCAGTGAACGCTCTGCTGTGCCTTCTGATCGTTTCCTGCTCCACAGGTTGCAGTGCTGGGATGTGGAAGGTAAAGGTACTGCGAGTGTCCCCTGTGGAGGGTGAGGTCCGGGGGTGCTGCTGGTCTGAGAGCCTCGCTCCGGGTGTCCGAGCGCGTTTCCCTGTGCCCCGGGATGCTCGGATCTGGGTATAAATCCCGGGAGCTCTGGCTCAGCGGGGAAGATGAGTCGCGCGCTGTCCCTGGGGAAGGAGGTGTGGATAGTAAAGGAAAGGAGACGACAGCAACCCAGGCGTTTATTTCTGTCGCGCTGCTCTCGGCGGCCAGGGCGGGCTTTTTTGATTGAAAGAAAAAAGGGGTTTTCTGGGCTGCGGGGCCGCGCTGGGTTCGTGCGTCCCGATCTCGATCCCGGTCGCGGTCCCGGTGCCGGTCCCGGCGGGGATTCCCTCGGGAGCGGGGGCAGAGGGGGCCGGGCTGGCCTCACATGACGGCGGGGG
>VZTG01002337.1:403248-429349 GCA_013397845.1 Melanocharis versteri | reverse complement strand
GTCCCCTCGCTGCTCTCCGCTGTCCCCTCACTCCTCGTCGCCGTCCCCTCGCTTTTCTCGGCTGTCCCCTCGCTTCTCCCGGCTGTCCCCCCGCTTTTCTCGGCTGTCCCCTCGCTTCTCCCGGCTGTCCCCCCGCTTTTCTCGGCTGTCCCCTCGCTTCTCCCCGCTGTCCCCTCGCTGTCCCCGCTGTCCCCCGGCTCGGGCCGGGCCATGGCCGCCCCGCTGCCCCCCACGCCGCTGTTCGCGGCCGAGCGCGGGGCCGTGCTGGTGTCGTGCGCGCTGTCCTGCGTGGGCTCCGCGCTGCTGCTCTGCACCCACGCGCAGTGGCCGGAGCTGCGGACGCGGCCGCGGCAGCTGCTGCTCTACCTGTCCCTGGCGGACCTGCTCTCGGCCCTCTCCTACTTCTACGGGGTGCTGCAGGACTTCGAGCGCACCTCGTGGGACTGCGTCCTGCAGGGCGCCCTGTCCACCTTCGCCAACACCAGCTCCTTCTTCTGGACCATGGCCATCGCGCTCTACCTGTACCTGACCATCGTCAGGGGCTCGCCCACGGGCACGGGCTTGTTCTGGTGCTTCCACGCCGTGAGGTGGGTGCTGGGTGCTGCTGGGGCCCCCAGGGACCCCCAGCCCAGCGCTGTGCTCCGCTCGTGATGGAGCCTCGCGTGCCGCTTGAGTCTCTGTGCTCCTCTTCTCCTCTTCTTCCCCTCAAATTCCTTTAAAACAGGGATTTTGCTGTCTTTTTTCTAACTGGCCCTGCTTGTTTCCCCTTTCCCTTCCCATGTGAAGAGTTGGAGAAGTGGAGAAGTTAAATTCTTTTTGTTCAAGGTCACTTAGAAAAATCTCTGGCGAGTTCTAACGACTGAAAATCCTGGCTTCTGCTTTCCCTCCAGTCTGCTCTGATGTTCTAGAAATAATATAACAAAACTTGTATCTGTGATACCTGCCTGCTGCTGCCCAAGCTTCTGTGCTTGGGATCTGTTTCCATGGGTCCCCAGCTTCCCCCCGTCAGCCTGGCCTCTGGATCCTTCCCCTCTCCCCAGGCAGGTTGCTGTAACTCCATACTCACAGGAGAATGTTGTCTGCAAGTGATGAAACTGCTAGAGAAGCACTCCGAAGGTTGCTTTGGCATGTTTGATTGAAAGCAAGACAAACCAGACCACAGTGTAGCTTTATGTCTCAGTTTCTGCTATTTAGGGAGTTGATTTTCCACATCATGTCTAGTAAAAGCTTTCATTATGCAATTGGAGCTTGTGGAATCATGTGCTACGTCCACGCTGAGCAAAACAGTGATCCTTTAGTCCTCTGTGTTGCCAAGCTTTTGCAATAAATTATAAGAGGAGTGATCTGGTTTAAAAGGAAAAAAAAAGCCCTCAGGACAAGTACAGAATTTTCTTTGGTTTCTTAGTCCAGTATTTGTCACCTTTTAGTTTCAAACAGCATGGTTTGGCAGATGATTGACGCAGAGCTGAGTCCAGGTGAGGATGGGCCAGGGAGAGACTTGGAGGCTGAGTGTGAACCAGGGAGGAACTTCAGCTCCTGCCCTGCCTGCTGGGATTGCTGCTTGACAGCAGGGGCTGTGTGAGCAACCGAGGGGACTGCACGTGGCCCTGGGCACACCAGGCTGGTGCTGAAGCTGGAGAAGATGCACTGGAGGAGTATTTAGGTTATTTCATCTCGAGTAAACAGGCAGTTGCACTCTGATGGCTGTGGTGAGGACAGGGTGCTGGTAAAGAGCCACGTGTTGCTTAATGGATATAAAAAACAAGTCTGACTCCTCCGTGGGCATTCTGGCTCCATCAGGCACATCAAAGAGCTCAGGCAAATCTGGCCTGCTCGTAATTTTCCCGTCTGCTAATTGCTTGTGTGGCTTTTGTCTGTACTTCAGTGTCTCCATCTGGTTTAATGCTCCTCACCTCATCGGCTACCAAGTGTGGAGAGAAACAGAGCCACTGAGACAGCGCTGGCTGCAATCTGTGCACTCTCTAAAAGCTGTAAAAATCCTGGGAGATTGCTCTAACCCTGTGACACGGAGGGAGAGACGCTCACACTGAGCTGCTTCTGGGTGAATCTGTTAGGCTTATTTTCGGTTCTTTACAATGAAAATGAAATGCCATCTTCAGTCTTTGGAATTGATCAGCACCACTTGCTCTTTTTAAAGGCTGTTGAGCACCTGGGATCAAGTTCTGCTTTGTAAATGCCTCCTGTTCTGTGCAGAGCCAGTGTTTAAAGCTGCTTCTGCTTTACGATCTGTCTGAAAAGCCAGAGAAAACAAGCGAGGACATGCTCTCTGCCCATCCCCTCATGACACATCATCCTGCTGTCCTTCCCTGTGCTTCTGTAGTTACCTGAGGAATAAAACTCTGGACATAATGCTTGGAGATGGAGCTGACTAAATACGTGTTGGGAGGCAGCACCCGGAATTTTCCTGAGGGAAATCAGGATGTCACAGTGGATCAGACCTGTCAGACAGGTTTGTGCCACAGGGATTCCTGTGGTAACACATCCACCAATTCTAGGCTGGAGAGCTGCAGCCTCTGTTTTGGTTTTAAACTTGTTGAGCTCAAATGAGTTTTGAAAACAAGCCTACATCAGCTTTGGAAATACTTATGTAGCTGTAAAATGGGAGTTCTGGCATCCAGAGTGCAAATGACCAGGCTGCCTCACTGGTTCTGAACTCCCAAGTGTCAGGAACCATCTGGCTGGATAACTTCACCTTTGTTGTGAGAGAAGTTGATCCAAACTTGGGGTGAAGGATGGACCAGACACACAGAACCCACCCTGGGATTGTTTCCTGCTTGGCTTTTGGTACCAATTGCTGACAATATTTGAAGGGTTTTCATTTCATGATCAGGCTGTGCAGATCATTACAAGCATAAGTATATTTACTTAAAAAAAATCTATAACATATGTGTTCTTATATATTAAAATATATGTGATTTTATATATATACATTTATAACCACACATATATACGCATGTCCATGGAGTGCCTGGGGTCCTTTCATGCACTGCTGAAATCTTGACTGTTCATCTCAGTCAAGATTAAATTGGGGCAGATTTGGAGTTCTGGTTACAATGTGTGCTCAGAGCTCCTTCCTGGGACTGCCTGGGATATCCAGGAGCCTGATTTTTCCCTCCTTACAGAGTAAAAATTCCTGTCCCCAGAAGGAAGTGCCTGCAGGCCTGCTGGCAGGATGGCTCCTTGTCTAACCTGTGCAGGCAGGTGACAGCAAATCACCTGCTTGGGAGAGCCTCCAGGGAGGAAAAGGCAGCTGTGCAGCATAAATCAAAACGTGGTTATTGAGCAATCTGACCCCAGAGAACCAGGGCAAGTCGATCTGAACACTGCTGGAGCTGAAGGGTCCTCACCCTGCCTCGTTTTGGCGTGACTGCGCGAAGATCTGCTCAGTTGGATGATTTTTTTATTCCTAGATTGCCAGGAGCTGTATTGGAGAAATAAGTACTGTTGTGTCTGCCTTACAGGTGAGATTTCCAGCCTTTTACAGGAAGGAGGAATCATCTTCCCTTCTCTCCCACCCTGTGTTTACATCTAAGTGTGCTTTGGAGAGGCCCGGCCTACATAATTGCTTTTTGGGGCTCAGAGGAATATTTCTGCCTCTCTGTTGTCTTGGATCCTTTTCATTCCAGTCCTTACACATGCCTTGGGTGATGAGTCCTGATTCTTCAGTTCCTCCATTCTCCTAGCTCAGTAAAAGTATTGACATTTGGCAGCTCTCCTGAATCTGTCACTTAGGAGCTCTTAAGAACAACCAAATCACCAGTCTCAGTTCTCCTTTCCAGTCTGCTGAAATGGAACTGAAGTTCACAGAAATGTCTGATTCCTTCCTAGGTCCTTTCTAATTTCACTTTGTTGGTAATCCCTTGTGCTTGGTATTAGTGGCAAATATCCATCTGATCCCAGAATGCTATCCCAGTGAAAATTAACTTCCTGTTAATGAAGCAGTTTTATTCTTCCTTTCACCAGTTATCTCCTGAAGGTTTTTAAGTCCCTTTCTCAGTGGTGAGTTATTTCCTCCTGTGGCCTCTGTGTCTGTACTTACACTGTCCTGTCTTACATCCATAATTTGATCTGGTTTTATCTTAATTCTCTTTCAGCTTCAGCTCACCGTTGAGATCATTATTTAGGCAAATTCGTTTCTTAATTCACTTCCTTTTTCTTGGTGCCTGTGTGCCTTAAAATGGTTTCTCTAAGGAAGTGCCATTTCTCTTGAATTCTTTACCTTAGTGCTCAGTTCTTCCAAGAGTGCTGAGAATGGAATGTCTTTGCATTTGCAATTGTTTTCTGAGAAATCGCCAGTTTAACCAAAATGACTCCTGAATTGTGTGCAAACTTTCATGGTGGTGGTGACGTTTGGGATGTTTTTAGAAGTCTGCTCTGATAAGAGAGTGGGGAGTGCTTCCTGCAGCACAACTGTCCCTAAATAACAGCACTGGCTTGGATTAGCACTGCCTGTTCTGAGCTGAACCCTGAAACAAAATGTTCTAAACGTGCTGAAGAGTTGACTCCGAATTTTTTTACAGCTTTATATTTACATTTGTTTCTTTTGTGAGTCGGTGAATCCACACATTATTTAAGAGTAGGAAATGGGGTATTTTTGAAAACTAATATGGTGGGATTGTCTCTGATTCTACAGTTGGGCTATGGAGTTTCAGATAATCTGGTCAAGGCACCTGCTGGCGATGGAATTTCAGATAATCTGGTCAATGCAACTGTTGTTTGCCTACACAGTCTGGTGTCTGTGAGGCTGATTTTTGGGGGCAGACCCTTTCCATGCTCCCTGCAGCTGCTCCAGGCTGTCAGTGGAAGACTCTGAGAGCAAGACAGTCATGAATTTGCTTTCTCTGCATCTGGGGAGACCAGGAGGGTTGTGCTGGAAGCTCAGTCTGAGCCCCTGTCCCTCTCTCTAGGGCGGCTGTAGGGAGGGCAGGTGACACATTCAGCTGGATGCAGGGCACTGTTGTGGTGTAATTTTTGTTTGGGCTGGTGGGATTCTTCTGTTCTTCCTCATGGTTTCTTGTGGGCTGCTGGGTGATTTAATTCAAGTGTGTCACCACAGTTATTTTTCTTCTAAATGCTTCCCTGTATTTGCCTCTGCCATCAAGTGAGAAACCAAAGTCACAGGTCCAAGTTATGTGAATGTGGCTCCTCTTTGCTTTCTTAGATTTTTGCTGTTACTGCCAGTACTTTTCCCTGGCTCTTTGTCCTCAGAAATTATATTTTTGCTCCCAAAATACTGACTACACCTCCAGTTAAAAGCAAAGCAAACAAACAAACCACTGACAGAATGAAGTTGTAGATTTCTTTATGTGCTGAGTTTCACTTTGGAATCAGAGGGTGGGACTTGGCTGCTTGTGCTCTGAAAACTTGGGATCAGCTGGCTGGGTCCTGCAGGAAAATCACATTTTACAATGCCCTGGCCTTGTCAAATCCTCAACCTCCCTGTGTCCAGTAGGGAATGGGAGAGGGGCAGGGGTGGGATGGGCCCTGCTGCCCTGGCTGCACCCTGACTGTGCACAGCACATCACTGCACCTCTGCCCCTCAGGGCTGGGGGCCCACGTTCCCACAGTGGGTGCCCAGGAGGGGGATTTGCAGTCCTGGTTCATTTACTGCCCAGTACCTGTTTGTCACCTCCCCTCACCTGGTGCAGCAGCGCTGCTGCTCTGCGGTGAGCACTGGAACCCTGCCTGGGGGAGAATCCCTGGGCCTGCCCCCCGTTTCCTGAGGTGTGGGGGGCTCAGCTGAGGATGTTCTTGGCTTAACCCGGTTCTCTGTGTCCCCCCCTCAGCTGGGGTGTCCCCCTGGCCATCACGGTGGCGGCTGTGGCTCTGAAGAAGATTGGCTACGACGCCTCCAATGTTTCTGTGGGCTGGTGCTGGGTCAACCTGGATGCTGAGGATCGGCTCCTGTGGATGCTGCTGACAGGCAAGGTCTGGGAGATCCTGGCCTATGTGACCCTGCCAGTGCTCTACATCCTCATCAAGAAGCACATTAACAGAGCAGTGAGTATTTTGCTGGGCGATTCCATCCCCCCCTGCTCTGCACTTCTTGCTCCTTGCTCAGCAGGTGCACAGGCAGGAATTGCTTCACGACACTGAAATGTCCCCAGCCCTGGTAGAAGCAGTGCCCTGATCCATCCCACAGTGACTTAGCACAAGCAGGATGTAAAAGCCCTTTGAAAACGAGCAGGGGTTGTGGGATGTTCATGAGGGAAATGTTCAATGCTACAGCAAGAATTGAAACAGAATGTGAAGGACAAATTCAGCTTTAATCAGCTTTCTGCAGTTCCACTTGTACCAAGACTGGAGTTCTCAAATCTCAGTCCTTTTAGTATCTCCAACGGCAGTTTGTGTTTATGAATGTTATTTTGTCCTGGCAGCTCAAAGCTCCATTTGGGAGTCCGGGCACTGGATGGCTTTGGGCACCGTACAGGAGACTCCCTGTCCTAGCAGGGGTTTGGAATGCAGAGCTTCAGTTGTTGCTGTTCCTTGTGAACACACAGGATCCAGGCATCTAGGACAGCATTTGCATAACAGACAAACCCAGATGAGAGTGGCAGAAGGAACTGCATCCAGAGAATCCTTTTCTCTCTGAGTTGTGTTAGGGAAAAAAGCCCCACGTGTGGATAGATGTGCTTCCGGAAACTTCTGCCCCTGCTTGTGGTGCAGCTGGGGCGGCGGTGGGGGTAAACACAGCCCTGGTTAGGGCAGGATCCTGCAGATGATTTGGAAGAACGAGGCAGTTTCCAGCGCCCTGGGAAGGGCAGGGGAGCCGGGGAGGGTTTGCTGGGGCCTGCCAGCATCACCTGACGTGCAGCAGGCAGCACACAGTGTCCCAGCCGTGGTCACAGATAGCAGCGTGACCTGCAGGAAACCTGACCCGGCCCGGCCCAGCTCCTGCCCCTGCCCCTGCCAGGGATTCCTGGGCACAGGGCTCCTGCCCGCTGCCCCTGCCAGGGATTCCTGGGCACAGGGCTCCTGCCCGCTGCCCCTGCCAGGGATTCCTGGGCACGCTGCTGTCCCTCCCTGCTCCTGCGAGCAGCGCTGAGGGCAGCCAGCTCTCCCTGTTCTCACCTCAGGCTTTGGGGCTCAGAGCAGCAGCCCACGGAGCCTCCTGCGCTGTCCCTGCTGGGCTCCAGCACGATTGTTGGTGTCCCCAAAGGCAGAGTGTGGCTGCTGCTCTTCACCTGTCACCCTCCTGCAGGAATCAGGCGCTGGTTTGCTCCGGGAAGAGCCCCTGGAGCTGCCCCGTGTCTGTAGGTTTTGCTCAGGGCCTTGTCTCTGTCCCTGCCTCCCCACAGCACGCAGCGCTCTCCGAGTATCGGCCCATCCTCCCGGGAGCCCCGGCCCTGCAGCCCCGCACCAACATAGCCGACAAGAAGCTGATCCTCATCCCCGTCATCTTCATCTTCCTCCGCATCTGGAGCACGGTGCGGTTCGTCCTCACCCTCTGCAACTCCCCTGCCGTGCAGAACTCCGTCCTGGTTGTCCTGCACGTGAGTGTCGGCCGGGAAATGCATCCCAGGGGGGACCTGGGAGGGAGACCAGGCCTTGGGGCTTTTTTGGCAGGATGGAGCGTTGCAAGAGCACCTGCTCCCCTCAGGCGAGCGCTGCCCGGGATGCACAGCAGCAGCGATGCTGCAGAGGGGGCAGGAATTGCAGCAGTGACAGGAATTGCAGCAGGGACAGGAATTGCAGCAGGGACGGGGATTGCAGCAGGGACAGGAATTGCAGCAGGGACAGGAATTGCAGCAGGGACGGGGATTGCAGCAGGGACAGGAATTGCAGCAGGGACAGGAATTGCAGCAGGGACGGGGATTGCAGCAGGGACAGGAATTGCAGCAGGGACAGGAATTGCAGCAGGGACGGGGATTGCAGCAGGGACAGGAATTGCAGCAGGGACAGGAATTGCAGCAGGGACGGGGATTGCAGCAGGGACAGGAATTGCAGCAGGGACAGGAATTGCAGCAGGGACGGGGATTGCAGCAGGGACAGGAATTGCAGCAGGGACAGGAATTGCAGCAGGGACGGGGATTGCAGCAGGGACAGGAATTGCAGCAGGGACAGGAATTGCAGCAGGGACGGGGATTGCAGCAGGGACAGGAATTGCAGCAGGGACAGGAATTGCAGCAGGGACGGGGATTGCAGCAGGGACAGGAATTGCAGCAGGGACAGGAATTGCAGCAGGGACGGGGATTGCAGCAGGGACAGGAATTGCAGCAGGGACAGGAATTGCAGCAGGGACGGGGATTGCAGCAGGGACAGGAATTGCAGCAGGGACAGGAATTGCAGCGGGGACAGGAATTGCAGCGGGGACAGGAATTGCAGCGGGGACAGGAATTGCAGCAGGGACAGGGATTGCAGCAGGGACAGGAATTGCAGCGGGGACAGGAATTGCAGCAGGAGCTGCTCCAGCAGCACCTAGTGGCTGCAGAGGAAGGCTGCACGGGCAGGGATGGACAGGGCCAGCTGCTGCAGGGAAAGCAGCTCCGACGGCGATGTGAGGTGTCTGTCCTCCAGCAGGGCCCAGCCCGCTCCTGCCCCACACCGCGCCAGCCCACAGCAGGCCCCTGCTCTGCTTTCGGGTGCTTTTTGGGGTGAAAAAGGCTCATTTTTCTGAATTCGTTGTTCTCATTGAGGTCAAAGTCAGCGGCTCAGGGCTGCAGCTGGCCTGACACGGTGTTTGCTCTTCTCTGAGGGTGCCTGCGGGAGCGGCCGCGGGTGATTCCTCTGCTGCCTTTGCAGGGAATCGGGAACACGTTCCAAGGAGGAGCCAACTGCATCATGTTCGTGCTGTGCACACGGGTGGTGCGGGCCCGGCTGCTGTCCCTGCTCTGCTGTGGTCGCTGTGACGAGCGGGGCTGGCGCGGGCAGGGCCCCCACAGCTCCTGGCAGCGCCCGCAGCCCCACAAGGACAAGGACGTGCCTGGCCCCGAGCCCGCGAAGCCGCTGCTCTCCAGCACCTGAGCTGCCCCTGGCTGCTGCTGATTCCTCCTCTCATGGTAAAATTCCAGAGCCTTTCCACCTGCCCTGCCTGTGCACAGAGGGGAGGGGTGGGAGCAGTGACGGGGGGGTCCTGCTGCTGCTCTGGGGGTTGCCTGTCTGACTCTGAGCCCCCATCATGCTCCCAAGCCGTTTATAGAACTGCTCTGCTCCCTTCCCCTGAGCTGTTCCTCGGGCCTGTAAAAGGAGGAACTGAGCTGCAGGGCTGTCTGGCCCACAAGGACAGGACACCAGCCAGAACTGAGGGGGAATTGGTGGCTCTTTTAATGGGAAATGCCATGTGCACACACATTTCGTCAGTACTGCACACAGCAGATGTTTGGTGCCTCAAGTTTTCCCTAAAAGGGAACACAATCCCTGCTGCCCATCGTCAGAGGAGGGGACAAAGGGGAAGTGATTCACCCAAGCTTGCCTAGAAAGTGTCTGGGAGCAAATATTTGATAGAAGCTCTTCATTTCAGGCGCAGGACTGGGCACTGATGTCCTTGCATTGTCTGGTTGTGTAAGCACCTCGTTTCCTGGAGCTTGACCTCATGAGCTGCAGAATTTATGGGGGTGTCAAACTTAATCCATGGCAGAGCACTTGGGGCTGGAGTGCTGTGTGGGTTTCTGTTTGTGAAGCAGATATTGATAGAGCTCTTTGCAGTGCCAAAGTGCAGCTGAGGGAGACGAAACCCAGAGCAGCTCTCCTGGCTGCTCAGATGGATGTGCTGGGGTGTGCTGGGATGTGCTGGGGTGCACTGGGATGTGCTGGGGTGTGCCTGGGATGTGCTGGGATGTGCCTGGGGTGTGCCTGGGATGTGCTGTCTCTTCAGGCAGAGTAAGAAACCCTCTATGGAAGGGCACTTCTGTACTCACCCTGCAGGTCACCCTCAGTCCAGAGGGGTGAGTCAGGCAGGCAGGGTGCCCATCGGGCAGGGCAGGGGATCAGAATCCTGGAAAGCAGGCAGGCTGTTGGGAATGGCAGGGCTCTGAGCAGGCCTCTCTCCATACGCCTGTTTCTCCTCCTCCCAGACCACACAGCCCATAAAAACAAAGGGCTTTTTATTTGTCATCAGTTGCCATTTTTAATTTGCAGAACAGGTTTTTGCAAAGGGAACAGGAGCCCCGTGAGCTGTATGGGGAGGGAGGGCAGCTGTTCCAGGCCCCTAGCTCTTCCGAAGTTTCTTTATTGGCTCATTTTAGTCATGTTTACAGCAGGCAGCACAGTTCCATGGTACAGAGTCCTAGGGGACTGTGGGCAGAGGTGAGTCCTGTTCTTTCCTGAAGCCCTGGCCTTAACTTTATAATTATATTAGTATATTTAAATCCTATTGTGCACAGGCTGTGTAAACATGGGGAGTCCTCAAGAGCTCATGAGCCCATTTTATGGGGCTGCTGAATGGCTCTGCTCTTCAGCATCCCTGGAGTCTTTGAAAGGTAGATGGAAACATCTTATCTGTGCCACAGATGACTTTAAGAGGTTTTTTTCTCCTTTCAAAAGGCTTTTTAAAACTTCTAAAAGCTAAATAGCAACCTAGATAGCTCAACCTCTTGTGAATCCCACAAGGTTTGGAAAGAGGAGCTGTGTTAAACTTCTTGCAGAAAGGTAGGATAGAAATTTTTAAACTTTATAAGACTTAGAATTATGCTGTGTTCCCTTTTTTTTTGGAGCCAGCCCTGAAGAGACAAAGTAAAATTGTCACGGACTTGGCTTAAAGGAAAACAAAACAGCAGAAAAAACAACGCCAAAAATAATCAAAACAGATTCCATGTTCTCAGTTTGCCTTTTCCATTACAGACCTCTGAGAAATGCTTTTGGAGGAATGTGCCAGGGTTACATTTCCATCTCCAGGGTTTCAGGCAGGCGCTGGGCTGTAAACACCAGCTCTGGGCTGCAGCACCTGCACTGGCACACGGGGAAAGTCTCGGACGTCTCTGGCATCCTCAGGTCAGAGAGGCCAGAGAGAGAAAAGCAGCCAGCAGGGAAGCTCCTCGAAACGTCCGTGGTTCCTAACCCTGCAGCTGAGGGCAGCCTAAATAGGAACAGAGGAATAGCAGGGAAGGGGGTGTGGGAGTGCCTGGCTGTCCCTGGCAGGGGCCCCTCTGTCCCCAGACCGGGTGTGAGTCAGGGGAGGTGCCTCAGCTGGCTCTGCAGGTGTCCCTGACCTCTTCCCTGTCAGGTGTGGGCTGGGGGATTTTAGCTGGGATGTTTCTGGGGCGACTGAGGTTGGGGTGCCAGGCTGTGCCTGTGCCAGCTGCTGCAAGGTGACATCCCTGGGACCCCTGAGCTGCAGGAGCCCATTCTCCTGGCACAGGGCAAACTGTGCCCAGGCTGTGGGGTGGTGGCACAGCTCTGGAGTGTGACTGTCACTTGTTCTGCACAGGTGTGGGGTGGTGGCACAGCTCTGGAGTGTGACTGTGCCTCGTTCTGTACAGGTGTGGGGTGGTGGCACAGCTCTGGAGTGTGACAGTCACTCGTTCTGTACAGGTGTTGGGTGGTGGCACAGCTGTGGAGTGTGACTGTCACTCGTTCCGTGCAGGTGCAGGGTGGTGCCACAGTCCCACAGAGGGAGCTGCAGCCCGGGGAAAGCGCCGCTGGAGAGGCTGAGCTCTGGAGAGGCCCCGCTCCTCCTCCTCCTCACACACCGCAGCCTCTGGTCCTCGGCTGTGCTCAGGATCCTCTGGAACAGAGTGTTCGCCTGGACTCTGGGTTCCTGGTTTATCTCCCGTCCTTCCCCTCACCCTCCACTGTAAATCTTAAAACTTGTTTGGGGTTTTGCTTTTCTGCCTGACGAGGCCAGTGCATGGTGGGTTCTGGGGCGAACAAACACCGTGGGGACAGGGAAACGTCAGGAGCTGCTGAAGGAATGTCCTGGGCATGGATTTCAGTCGTGGCGTGTGAGCCTTCCCGGGAGCTCCAGCCTGGCTCCCGTTCTTCACTTGACCATGGATAGCAACGTTTATTTTGTGGTGGTGATGGATGGTTCCTCTGGATGGTTTATCCTTCCTCCTTGGTGTTTAGGGGCTGCCACCATGCGGGTTTGTGGTGGCAGCATGGGGGTTCTCCGGAGGGAATCAGAGCCCTGCAGGCTCCCCTGGTGCTCAGGGATTTCGGGATGTGTCCCCAGGCTCCAGCAGGGACAGCCCCTGCCAGCAGCAGGACAGTGCCTGGCTCCGAGCTCGGAGCTCCTGTGCTTTGTCTGTGCCTTGGGAGTGTTGGATCAGACTGGGGAGGGGATGTGGCTTTGTTTGCTGTTTGGGGATAATGTCTTACCTTATTCACAGCTCCTCACTTGCTTGGTTTTCAAGTATTTTCTCCAACCTTTACAAAATAAAGTTCCGTTTCTTTACCGGGACACTGCCCAGCATTGCATTTGTGCAGCAAACATAGGCTCGTGTTTGGTTCTTGGCTCCAGAGCCCCGGCTCTGCTGCTGTTCCCTGCAGAGCCCTTATGGATCCAGCCCTTTCCTATTGCTGGGGATCAGACTGCCAAATCCACCTCTCCTTGTCTGATAGGAAGCCATTTGTACAGCTGATAAAGCAGGGTCTGTGCATGACTTATTTTCAGTCAGGTAATTTTTTCTTAAATCCTTGTTTCACCTGAAGACCCGCTGTAGCTCAGGGGCCCAGAATATTGAATTATCCTTGCCTGAACATGCAATTCCTTCCCAAAATGCAGGTGAGAAGGTGCTGATGTCACTCGTGAACGTGTTCTGTGGGACGTCTCCTCAGGGTGGGCGTTGCAATGAGCGCTCTGCAGCACGGCTGGCTGCCAGCTCCTGCTCCAACATCACTTTCCAGAGCTCACCACTAATGTTCTCCAGCAGATTTACTGTCCTTGAAACTAAGCTTGCCCTCTTAATCATTTTTCTTCCCCCCAAAAATATCGGGGTTTCAAAGGATCCAGCCTTGAGCAGAGACCATTAGGCTGATTGTAAGTAAACCCTGCAGATGTGCAGGGGAACTCTTACCATGAGGTAGGAGAGGGCAGAGGAGACACGAGGGCTGACTTAAAGTCTCCAGGCAAGCACGCTCTGGGGTGAAGAGCAGATATAAGAACCTTGATACATGCTGCAGCTGAAATGGAAAACGTGCTTGTAAAATGCCTGTAAAATCAGCTCTTTGCTTGTTCCTGGCCCTGTCCTTTGCCCAAGTCCAACAGGATCCCAGCTGCTGGAGATGTCACACCCCTGAAATTGCTTTGAAAATCCAAGAAGTTGATTTACTGTCCTGTCTCCCTTCACCAACCTCTGCCAAGGTCACTCCAGTGCCAGTTACAGCCTTGCAGATGTTGTTACCCCATTCTTGCTGTGTTTGGAAAGTATTCAAACTGTTCTGCTGCCATAAGCAAATATTTACTCTGATGAGGGGGTTTTGATGAAAAACATATGTGTTCTCTTTGATTCCTGTATGTGCCAAGATTATTTCTTCAAGTTCAGGAACAGAGTTTAAAGACCATGATAGAGAATTCTCCTTCTCTGTGTTTACTGAGTGTCAGAGCAGCTGTCATTCTGGCAAGAGGTCCCAGAGGGTGATATTGCCCTTAAAGAACTGGAATTCCATGATGGAAATTTGTCCTCTTTGCAGTTTCCCCACCTCTGGGGAGAAATTTTACCTCTTGGCTGAAGATCTGTAAAGGTGGAGACAACACAAGTTGCTGAGTGAGCTGTGGGCTCAGCACCTGTGTCACAGGAGCGTGATCCCCATTAAGATACCTGGGAACAATGTCCTTCAGACTGTTCCCTGAAAGTAAATGTAATAAAAGAGAAACACCAAGATGACTGAGGACTAAATTCCACCATCCTGAGAGCAGCAGGGCTCTGTTCTTCTTCCTACTTTGAGACATGATGCTTCCACGTGGAGGAGGAGATGCTGCAGCCAGTCAGGGAACGTGCGGAGCACACGTGGCAAAGAGCTGTTGCTCAAGAGATGCCTTTTTTCTGAGCTGGCTGATAAAAATAGACAGACCAATAAACAGGAGGTTTGGTTCTAGTTTCTCCACCTGCTGGGGACGTCTGTGAACTTTGCATTTCTCTGATAAACTCCAGAGTTGTAGTGGATGATTAACCAGGTCCTGGTCTGTTAAAGCACGCCCATAACAGAGGAGGTTAAAATTGAGCCAGCAGCACGTGGTGCACCTTCTGCATGGAGAGGGAAAGGAACTCAAGAGCTTCGGGGGAGACGCTGTCACAGCCACAGCTGCGGGAGGATGAACTCTGAGGACTGCAGGCGTGCCTGAGCCAGCTGCTCCGTGCGAGGTAGGAAAGGAGCAGCATCTGTGCGGCTTGTGGCTGCAGGGGGGTGAGTGGGGCTCAGCTGCAGTGCTGTGGCTCAGGGCAAACACCCTCTCTGTTGCCAGGGCTGCTCCCCGTGTTCCCTGATGCCACAGTTGCTGGGCAACATCTCCGGCTGTACCACCCACAGCTGCCCAGGAGCTGCAGCTCTGTAGACTCACCTTGTCCAGGCAGAGATATCGGGGGAAAATGGGCTCATTTTAGCAACTTTGGTGGAAGGTCTGCCCCTTCTCGTTGGAGAGATGAGCCTGTGCTCCCTGTCACTGGGCAGCACCTCTGTTTGAGACAGGATCTGGTAAAAGGACATCTGACACTGGCAACAGACTTGAAAGAAAACTAAATTGAAGATATGGGAGAGTCAGGCAGAGGAAGGGGATGATCAGCCACGGTGCCTTACCCCGGCTGACAGCGCCTGCCGTTGATTGGATGTGTTTGGAGGAGTCACAGAAGGGGTTTTTCTGTGCAGGGCGTTTCCATCCTTCGTGGCTGCCTTGGCTGGAAGAACCTGTGCTCAGCATCTGCGATTCACACACCAAAATGAAGCTGAAAGGAGGGAAGCGGGAGAGCTCCGAGGACACTGAAGGTGCCAAGGGGGTGAGTATGTTGGCTGCCTACTTCCAGCTTGAATCTCCCACAGGGATACAGAATAAGCACTGGAGCTCTGTGGGTACTTGTAAAGAGAGGAAAAGACCATGATGTTTCGGGCTGAGATGTCCACAGGGACAGCAGAAATGTTTCTTTTATTGAACTCAGTTTGTGTCTGTCTGCAGCGCAGTGTTGCACCGAGTCTCATGATTGTCTGCAGCCCTCCCACCCCATAACTTCTGTGTGACTTTCCCCATCTCTGTGTGTTTTCTTTCCTACTTTCTAATCAGTTTTAGGCTGCAGATGCTTCCGGATGAGGCTGCCTTTCACAGCAGTTTTTGGGGAGTCTTGCACAACGCACTGCTGGGGAATGCCAGAGGTTTTCCTGAGAGTGCTGGATGTCAATAATTAACACTAGTGGCTCTTTTGAGCTCCTGGGATTTGGTTAATGAGAGCAAGGCAGCTGCTTTTCATCACCAATAAGAGAATGTCAGCAATCTCCTCCTAGAAAGTGGTCCTGGAAGCCTTGGCTTCCTTCTGATCCTTAGGCTGAGATCGACTTGAATTTCGATCTCCCGTAACACCTTAAACTCTGCAGATCCCTGGGGCTGAGCTGCCAGAGATTCTGAGGAATAGGAATAAGCAGGGGCAGCTATTTGGACAAATGTTCCATGAGGGAAATGACAGAGTCCTCATGTGGGACCTGAGCTGAGTGCTGGGAAGGAAAACCTTGCAGACATTAAGGCTGGTGACGGTGGCAGCAAACGAGATGAAAATGAAAAATTACTTTATTGATGTAGCAGCAATGAGATGCATTAGTGAGCTATAAAAACCCAGCCAAACAAAATCCCAACAACCCAGCTCTGTCAACACAGCCCGGGGGCTGAACTGCAGCTAAAATGTTTTGTAAAGCGAGTTGTTTGGGTTTTTTGGGAATGTGTGCCCACAACAGGGTGTCGATCCCATCCAGATGGCGATTCCCCTCCTCTGATCAAGTGCAAAGTGCAGCTCTTGTACCCCTCGACCAAGCCCTCAGTGAGCTGCTTGGATAAGTTCTAATTGGCTTCAGTGGCCATCAATTAGATCCAAAAATAGCTCTATCCCAAATGCAGAGGAAGAAAAAACGAACAGGAAAGAGATTTTGTCACTTGATGCAAAAATCACTTCTTTTTAAATCTTTCCTGTGCCAATATCCTGTGTTATTCCACTGCCCAATTTGCACGTTGGAAAAGAATAATTGCATACAACCTTTTTCACTGCAGGGTGGTGTTTTAAGAATGGTAACTTGAAAAATAATTAATCATATAAATGATTCATCAATACCAGCAAAACAGAGTGAATTACTGTAATGACTGTGGGCATATCAAGCAGAACAAAATGAGTTGTAATGAGAACAACCCATTGGGCTTTTATATGCAGTAAAATTAAGGGAAAGCCAAAGAAAGCAAGACTGGGTATTTCTTTCTTTTTACTGAATGTTATTAATGCCTAAAAGCCAGACCCACTTCTAAGGTGGTGTTTGTTTTTTTTTCTTTCCCTCTGCAGAAAATGACACTTTCCCTGGCCCTGGTAGCCCTGATTTCTGCATTTGGATCTTCCTTCCAGTATGGCTACAACGTGTCTGTGATCAACTCTCCTGCCCCGGTGAGTGGCCCCAGCCTGGGAGCAGGGTTAGGGCAGAGCAAGGCAGATCATGTAACATCATGTACATTAAATGTACTTTGTGGGTGTTTGTGGGCACGGGCTTGTCCTCTCTCTGTGCCTATCACAGATGAGCTATGGGGTGCCTCCCCCCTGGGAACCAGGCCCATCCTATAGGGCAGGACAACCTGTGGGAACAGTTATCCACCCCAGGCTTCTCCATCCCTCTCCTGCGTTCATTGCCCAGCTCACGTATTCCGCTTTTTTATCAGGATAGTTGTTTTATGGCACAGCTTTATGGCAGAGCTTTATGGCATTTGTTGTTATCTGACTTTTACGGCATGAAAATTGTACTCACTGTGCTGAATCTGCTCTGTGTTCCATTCCAGTACATGCAGGACTTTTACAACAAAACCTACCTGGACAGGACTGGCGTGCCCATGGACAGCAGCGTCCAGACGCTGCTCTGGTCCCTCACTGTGTCCATGTTCCCCCTGGGTGGCCTCTTTGGGTCACTCATGGTGTGGCCCATGGTCAACAATTGTGGCCGGTAAGCGAGAGCCATATCTGAGGTCCTGCCCTCACTTTGGGAGCAGATAACGTTTATCTCAGTTTATCTCACTTGTTTATCTCGCGGTGACTCCACCTCGCCCCGCCCTTCAGCAGCCCGAAATTCCCCCCACACCTTGGGGCTAAAGCAGGTGGGGTGAGGGTGAATCGCTGGGCCCAGCCACAAGCGTTGTCTCCCCAGTGTGAAGGAATTCATGTGGTTCTGGTATGGCCAAGGCCAGGCTGTGGGCTGGGCACTGAGGAAAAGTCCTGGGATCCCAGACCAGGCCCAGCTTTTGCTGCTCAGGTTTCCTGAGAAACTTCACTTCTTTCTGGAAGCCTTCATTGCCTACAGGAAAATTGTGGCAATTGCCATTTCCTCCTTGGTCAGCGTTTGGCATGATGATTCAGTGGAGTTTTTGGACAGCATGACACAGAGGGGATCTATCTGCAACTTAGAAACGCCCAACTGAGCCCATCTCCTTTCCTGTTGCTTTGCAGAAAGGGCACTTTGCTGATAAATAACCTCTTTTCCATCGCTGCTGCAATCCTTATGGGAACCTCAGAGCTGGCAAAAACCTTTGAAGTAATCATCGTTTCCCGTGTTGTCATGGGAGTATTTGCTGGTAAGTGGATGGTAGAGGGAGAGCCATAAATATTTCCTTGGCTGTGTAAAGGTGTTCTAGTCTCCCAACAGATGCTTTCACAGGTAGCACGCTTTAGAATCTGCATGACAAGGCTTTGCTTTAGCCTGGTGCAGAAGTACTAAAGATCTTTGGGAGATAATGGCCCTGGGACTGGAGTTTAAGCTGGAGGGAGGAGATGTGTGTCTGTAAATGCAGCAATAAACATCTGCTGGGCACTGCAGCTCCCACCGCCAGCAAACATGCTGAGGATAATCTGTTTTCCCAGACAATTTAAAGCAGACAGTCTACTCTTTTCCTTTTTAACATAACCAGAATAATCCATCAAAAGCATTGCCAGATCTAATAATCCAGTCCTGGAACTGACTGTTCTTCCTGCAGGAGAAAATTAATGTTAAAAAGGAGAGCAAAGGGTTCAGAGCCACTGGATTTCCTGCAGAGACAGAGGGAGGCCAAGGATATCTGTGTGTTGCTGGTGTAAATGGCTTTATCGGAGCTGCAGGAACAGGGGACAGACAGAGCCATGCTGGGTACCCCGAGCACAGCCAGGTCTGTAAGGGTCCTAAGAGCATTTAGGCTCAATTAATTGGCTTTGGGCTGGTGAGACTGGCACACTCTGTGCTTTGTTAATGAGCTGGGATAGCTTGTAAAGACAAATTTCCTGCCTTAGCTCACCAACTGTAGTTGCTGCATGTACAGATCAAGTTGCTTTCCCAAGCCAGTTTCTTGTTTTCAATTTTTTTTTAGTCCAATGGTTTTATTTGGGCTTTTGACTCTATTAAACCTGGCAGCTGCTCTCGGCACTGGAGCTTGGAATAAATGCTCAGGGTCTTGTTAAATGTGATCCCTCTTTCCAGTTATTTATAACCAACAAACAAATCCAGCCTGGCTGCCTTGACTTGTCCTTCTCAGGCTGACCTGGCCTGAACTGTGGGCATTGTGCCTGGGGAGGATCTGGGAGGATCCCAGTGTCTCACCCTTGGGAGGGTCCCAGTGTCACCCTTGGGAGGGTCCCAGTGTCACCCTCCGGCACTGGTGGCACTTGTTTCTGTGCCTTTTAGGCCTTTTAGCTTTCAAATATCAGCCTGATCACCTTTGTAACACCCAGCTCCTGAAGTCCAGGAACTCTAGAAATGTCAGATAAGAGTGCCCTGTGGTCATTTGATTCCAGGAGTTTGGGAGCTGCCAGGATTTAGAGCGTAAGCACAGGAGCTGGCAGCTCGCTGGGGTCAGCCCTAGAATGCTCCTAAAAATAACCCGTGTCCCTGGTGTCCTTATTAGAGTATAAATACCTATCCCAGCAAGGCACCTGCAAGACATCTCAAACCAGCAAAGCTCTCAGCACAGCATTACTGAGCAGGGAATTTTTAAAAGCCAACACAAAGTCATTTCCTTCCACTTTCACATCAGCATGTTTGGATACTGATTTCTCTTCTTGTTTTAGAGGAAGCAAAAGTTTCTTACAACTGGAGTTTGTTTCCAAACCTGAAGCAGCACGATTTTCTTTGTGTGTCTTGTGCCATTCCTGGCAGAGCCTGCTGGGAAAAAGCTGCTTTTAGGAGGATGAACACTGAACATTCAAACTGAGACACCCCCAAATCATCTGCTGGCTCTGTAGGCAAGGCAGGCTCCTGCTAACCCTGTCAGACTCCAAAAATGGTTTGCTGCCCAGCAGTTGATAACCCAGACACTCAAAGCAGAAGGGTTTGAGTGTGACATTTCTGCATGTCCTGTGGTTCATCAGGAATCTCTTCTGTTCCCCATGGGAAATCAGCAGCTTGCTGAAGGTTGAGCTGCACATCTGACACTGTTCTCTTAACTGCTAGGTCTGGCTTCCAATGTGGTTCCCATGTTCCTTGGAGAAATGTCCCCCAAAAACCTGAGAGGAGCTATTGGGGTGGTCCCACAGCTCTTCATCACCATTGGCATCCTTGCAGCTCAGATCCTTGGTCTCAACAGCATCCTTGGGAATGCTAAAGGTAAAGCTCTGGCTCAGGACCTCTCCGTGGGCTCCACAGGGGGAGGATTTCTCTCAGCTGATGTCTTGTGTCCTTGCTGCAGGGTGGCCTGTGCTGCTGGGGCTCACTGGGATCCCATCCCTGATTCAGCTCCTGACACTGCCCTTTTTCCCCGAGAGTCCCAGGTACCTGCTCCTCCAAAAGGGCGACGAAGAGCAGGCACGGAAAGGTACAGTCCCATCCTCTCGTGGGAGGGGAGGTGGGGTGGGATGGATCTGACCGTGGGACCCAGCTGACAGCAGCACAGTGTGAAATTCTCCACTGGCGTGCTGCTGATGGGTGGAATTCCTGGAGCACTGCTCCTTTCCCTGCGTGTGCAGATCCCCAGGTGCCCACCACGGCAGCACCGCGGCCCAGGGTCACACATCGCTCTGTCTTGGTCTGAAGCAGGACAGCTCTCTGTAAACCTGGGGCTCACAGCTCCCTGTGCTCTCTCACCAGCTCTGCAGAGGCTGAGGGGCCGGGAGGACGTGGATGATGAGATACAAGAGATGTACCAGGAGGATCGGTCAGAGAAGGAAGAAGGGCAGTTCTCTGTGCTCAGCCTGTTCACCTTCAGGGGCCTGAGGTGGCAGCTCATCTCCATCATCGTCATGATGGCAGGCCAGCAGCTCTCGGGGGTCAATGGGGTGAGTGGGGAAGGCCGGGGGTACAAACAAGGGGTAGGACTTCAGAGGGGGTGATGGGGGCAGTGCTGACACAGGAGAGGAACCTGGGAGTGCCCCTTCACCCAGGACACACCCAGTGTCACACTGGGGTGGGTCAACCCTGGCCAGTACCGAATCCATGGACAAGGTACAGGGTCAGCTGCCCTGTTAATGATAATTGGAATGTTTTCAGAGTAAAGTGCTTGTGCTCAGATCCAAACACCAGTGTCTCCAGAAACGGGCAAATTCCGTCCTCAGGCTTCTGTGCACCAGTGCCAGGATTTAAAGCAGCCAAAAGGGGATTTCCCATGTTCTGCCTTGGGCCACGTACTGACACAGCTGTGGTTCTGCTGCAGGTCTTCTACTACGCAGACAGGATCTTCGAGTCAGCAGGAGTGCCGAGCAACAGCATCCAATATGTCACTGTGTCAATAGGAGCCATCAACGTCGTCATGACTGGGCTTGCTGTAAGTTTGTGCTGGGGCTCTCTGAGTTCTGACTTGCCCAGTCTCCCCTCCCTCTGTTTAAATTAGGTTGTGCTTGTGGAATCCTACGGTCACAGACTGGTTTGGGTTGGAAGGGACCTTAAAGATCATCTCATCCCAAAAACCTTCCATTAGAGTGTTGTTTGCACACACTGGGAGACGCTTTCCATGACAGATGCCCTGTGGTGTCCCTTCGACGAAAACATCTGCAACAATTGCTGAGCCCCTGGTATCTCCCCCTCTCCCCTCTCCTGTCTCTTCCAGGTTTTGATTGTGGAATCCCTGGGGAGGAGGATCCTTCTCCTGGCTGGCTTTGTGCTGTGCTCTGCCTCCTGTGCGATCTTAACTCTGGCCCTCAATCTCCAGGTGTGTATGAATGGCTCAGGGGGTCCCGCCCATGATTTCTGGGCTGTACAGGGAACAGGCCATTGGAATATTCTGAGGGTGCTTCTACACCCTGGGGAGGAGGGGACAGCATGAAAGGTCTCTGTACTTGTAAATCTACCTTAAAGAAAGCCAGGAAAAGCTGTGATCCTGCTTGCCTGGATGCTCCTCGCAGGATGTCACGTTCACAGTTCCTGCTGCATCCCTTTGGCAGCAAGGGTCACACCCAGGCTGTGCTTTCTGTGTCCAATTATGGACGTGTCAGGCACTGGAGGGTGACACTGCCTTTGAATGCCTTCAAATCTTACTGTGAACAGTGCCTTGAATGTGCTGGTGATCTTCAGACAGGAACCACACCTAACCTGTGATTCAACCCTTGCAGACCACTATCTCCTGGATGTCCTACCTCAGCATAGTCTGTGTCATTGCCTACATCATCGGACACGCCATCGGACCCAGTAAGTGCCCACAGCCCGCCCAGTCTCCCCCACCAGCTGGGTAAAGCCAGGTGTTGTGCTCAATTCCCAACCAAAACCTTTGTGGAGCTCATCCAGGGAGGCTGAATTTCATCTCTGTGTGGCCATGCCCTGTGCAAGTCATTTAATTGCCCTGTTTTTTTCTTTAAATTTAATCCTTGTTTGATTTACTGGGTGCTTCTAAACGCTGGTAGTTAGAAACCGCTGTCTGCTACTGAAATGAGCAGCCTAATGAGGAATTCAGAGTGAAGGGATTGCCTTTGGGATCTCCTCACCTGCGGCTGCCTTGCAGGTCCCATTCCTGCTGTGATGATCACGGAGATGTTCCTGCAGTCGTCCCGACCCGCGGCGTTCATGGTGGGGGGCTCTGTGCACTGGCTGAGCAACTTCACCGTGGGGCTGGTGTTCCTCTACATGGAGGTAAGAGCCACACCACAGGGCAAAACCTCGCCTGCAAATCGGCCTCTTCACCCCTGTGCTCTTGCAGAGAGGCTTTGAGGAGCTGGAAATGCACTGCTGGTTCCCAGAACCTGTGTGTGGGATAGTGTCAAGGGCAAGAGACTGATGTTCCTCAGCATTTTCTCATCACACCTGGCTGTTGCACAGGCTTTAAAAGAAAGCACTTTGATTGCCAGGTCTCATCCTGAGCTCAGGAGCATGGAAAAATGGCAAATTCCCCATCTTCCACTGCAGGATGTGCCTTGGGGGGACAATTTTAGCTTTTGTAATCTGGGTGCCCAGTTCAAACTGCCCCCAGCAGCAGTGACCTGTAAACTGCTGCAGCCCCTGAGTGTAACCTGTGCAAAGGCAGCTGCTGAGTTTAGTTTGATTTATGGAGCAGACCCTTACCCTCCTTTCCCAGTAAGTTTCCAATAGACCTGTGGTAGTGGTTTGAGAAGCCAGAATCTAAAACCACCCCGACTTTGAGTCGTTCGACTTAAAATACGAGGACCTCACTGTGGCTGCATTTTCCGTAGCCAGTGCAGGGGTCAGCACGTCCAGAGCAGGTAACTCCCCCCTGGAATGTGGCCCTGATCCCTCCTCTCTCCTGTCACTGCCCTAGGCTGGGCTGGGGCCCTACAGCTTCCTCATCTTCTGTGCCATCTGCATCACCACCCTGCTTTACATCTTCTTCGTTGTTCCTGAGACCAAGAATAAAACCTTCATGGAAATCAACAGGATCATGGCCAAGAGGAACAAAGTGGAGATCCAGGAAACCAAAGAGCTTAAAGATTCCTACCCCCCAGGCAAGCAGGAAGAGAAGAAAGCACTCTCCAGCAGTGAGATGTGACCCAGCTGTGTTTGGCCTGACAGGATTTGTTCAGCAGGAAAACAAATACAGGGATTCCTCCTTTGATGCTGATCTGACAATCACGGAACTGTTAAGGCTGGAAAAGACATTTAAGATCAAATCCAACTGCAAACCTAATGCTGCCAAGTCCTCCTCTTGTCCCAAGGAAAGGAAAATATCCTCAGCCAACTCAGTTCTGTGACCAAGTAGCCAATGGCACGAGGTGATTTGTGTCCCTGGTGTCCTGACTGACACATCCCGGGACACAGGCCAGCCCTTGGGCTGGGTGTGGGGCAGTCTGTGCACTAAACCCCTCTGAGGAACTGTCAAACTTGTGTGTTTGAAGGTCCAGCAAGGGGGAATTAAATTTTATTTGTTATATCAGTGTGCTGCCCTCTGTTTTGAAAAAAACAGAATTGTTGAACAGCCTGGCACGGATTTTTTTTGTAGTTGGTGGAGAATCCTTCATATGATTAACTTTAACCTTAGAAAATTAGTTTATATATACAATATACCTGTCCTCAAGTTTGTGATATATAAGTGTTGAAAAAGGAGCTGTTTCTATGCTCTGTCTCTACATCCACTACAGAGAAGAAAGCAAAGTTGTGCCACTGGCCAGGGCACAGGGATTGCACAGGAGCTGTCCCAGGACCTGTCCTGCCAGGGCTTCCCATCCCCTCTCCTATGATACGACTGCAAGGGAAGGGATGGTGAGTTGGTGGTGACAAACGGAAGGAGGGACATGCAGGGAAGATGGTGAGGAACTGAGACTGGGTGAAGGATGGGAGAGAAATTTTATTTGAGAAAGCAGCTCCTTTGACCAGAGAGCAGCTCTTTGGCATGAAAGAAATCTATGTACGGGGATCTAAATCAACCCCCTGGGAGGGATGTAACAACCCAGGGTGCTGGACTGTGCTACATTCTGCAGTTCTTTGCCTTTATCTCACTGATGGAGGTTTTAGTCTCTTGGAAAAACACCCCGGAGCACCTGGAGGTGCACAGTGAGCCTATACAAAGCAGGAGGAGGAACAAGCAAACAATCTCAGTTTTCCCAACAAACAGTTCGGATTCTCCTGATGCCTTAAGAGAAGCAGAGGCTGGGCTCACTGGCAGCTGGTGTCAGGCTGCAGAAGCACCCCCCCGAGCAGGGCCATGGGGGTTTGTCCCCAGGCTATGACGTCCCCCTTGGGCTGCCCTGCTCTGCACAGCGCCAGCGCCCGAACCTCTGCGGCGCCGAGGACTCGGCTCCACAGGTTCACCTGCGCCATCCACCCTGCAAACCCGTTGGAGAACGTCCCCAGCAGCGTGTCCCTGTCCTTGCCAAGGACCAGCGTGCCCCCAGCCCGGCTCACGTACCCCTTCTGGACACTCTTTGCTTTGCCAGCTGCTCCGTTGAGCCAGAGGTTGGCCGCTCCCTCCTGGGAGGCCCAGGTCACGCAGTGGTGCAGCCAGCCCTGCGCCTCGTGCTGCAGGGGGAAGCTGAGGAAGTGGCCTCCAATCCACAGCCCCAGCTCTGTGCCCACGGTCACCACCAGCTCGTGGTCACTCTCCCCGGTGGAGTAGGACAGGACGGTCTGGCTGCCGACGGGCTGGGCTCTGCTCCAGAAACACAGGGTGAAGGCTTGGAGAGACATGGCACGGAGGGGATGAACCTCCACAAAGCTCTCAATGTTTTCCACGGGGAAGTAGAAAGCTGGAAAGGTGCTGGACTCCGTACCTGAAACAACCACAAAGCCAGCAGATACATCTCCTGTAAATAAGCCCAGATCCTGGAGAATAATACCTACAGAACTGGTAGGGCTGTGTAGTCTGAGTTTCCAGTTACTGGTGTGTGTTGTGCCAGCAGGGAAGGGGTTTGAAATGATGAAAAGCTGAGCTGAACTCCCCCACCCAATTTGGAGAAATCATGTTTTTCCCTCCTTCCTCCTCTTTTCTCACGTTGTGTAAAATAGAGGTGATGATTATTTATCCTGGGGGAACTGTGAGCTGAGATTTTTCACTGTCTGTAAGAATTTGCTCCCATGAGGCAGGAGAGAGCTGCAGCTGCTGTGGGAGTAGCTGGGTTAGGGCTGGCCCTGATGATGCTGTAGGTGAAGGATTTCCATCAGCAGGCCCAGATTTGGGACAAAATCCTACCTGTGTGTGTCAGTACCAAACCTGTCAATGCTTTAGGCCACCAACGTCAGCAGGGCATGGGCTCTTCACCCTCACAAGGTGAGCTGGACTCAAACTCTGTTTCTTACCTGTGTGGCTCAGTCCACTCAGCAACTCTGTCTTCATGTCCTGGAGCTGCATCTGGATTTGATCCAGCCTGAGGGTGAATTCCTCTGGATTACACTGTGCTGGAGCAATCAGACAGCTGAACTTACAGAAGGCTGGGACCTACACGTGGTACATTTTCTAGTTTGAGCAAAAGCTGTGTTTCAAAAGGCCTCTCCTCTGTGTGGTGCCAGAGCTGTTCCCACACGGTCCCTGCACCACACACACCTGAGCTGGGGCTCCTGCCGTGGTGCCAGGCAGCAGCAGCCACCCTGGAGCATGTGACACTCAAAAGGCAGGGCTGGCACACACCTTAAACAAGGGCTGCCAGCGGGGAGGCACGCGGGACACCTCCACCTGAGCAGGGACAGTGCAGAGGGGACTCCAGCACCTCCAGCTGCCATGATCTGCAGTGTCACACCTTCCCCACGGGCCTTTGTCCCCCCGGGTGTGCTGTGGCCTCACCCTGGGCGCGCTGGGCTCGGAAGGAGGCCTCCACCACGCGGCCCCGCAGCGGCTGCGCGTGCCGGTAGTCGTTGCGCAGGGTCCGGTTGTGCCAGTCCAGCAGGGTGTTCTCCAGGAGCTGGATCTGGGACAGGGACAGGGATGTCACACAGGGCACAGGGACATCACACAGGGCACAGGGGTGTCACACAGGGCATGGGGATGTCACACAGGGCACGGGGACATCACACAGGGCACAGGGACATCACACAGGGCACAGGGGTGTCACACAGGGCATGGGGATGTCACACAGGGCACAGGGATGTCACACAGGACACAGGGACGTCACACAGGGCACAGGGATGTCACACAGGGCACAGG
>VZTG01002337.1:364002-403076 GCA_013397845.1 Melanocharis versteri | reverse complement strand
AGGGCACAGGGACGTCACAGAGGGCACGGGGACATCACAGAGGGCACAGGGACGTCACAGAGGGCACAGGGACAGCAGCCCTGCCCGGAGCTGTAGTGCAGAGTGGCACAGGGGCATCTCAGAGGGCTGTTCCTCACAGAGATATCACAGAGGGCACGGGCACAGCAGCTCTGCCTGCAGCTGCCGTGCACCTCCTGCAGCTCGGGGTTGGACTGAGCAGCTCGTTAGAGAGCACACCATGATCCCCCACTACTGTGATCTCAGTTTTATTTTGTTCTTCTCCTGGAAGAAAATGTTTCTGATACTTTTTTTATTATTTATGAACTTAAAAGCATTACTTTCAGTGTAAGTCCAGACAAGGAAAAAACCCTGAAATACCTTCTAAAATCTGCCAATTATTCTGTAATTATTTTAATGTTATGAATGGCTCTTTTTTGTTGTTTTTTTTCAGGGGGACTCTCTTGCCATAGTTTTTGCCTTGTTAATTCTCACTGGTCTCTTCCTTTTTATAGTGCTTCAGGGTGGCTGAGCTTAACTGAGCAGAGAGTTTTGTTATCAGTCACCAGACCTCGGGTCACCTGCTACTCAGCCTGCCCCTGCTGTGATATAGAGCCACAGCCACCTGTAATTCCAGTTGCTCAGGAACCCATCCCAAAAGCTCTGTGTGAGAGGTGCCCTAAGAGCTCCTCTGTTCCCGAGATCCTGGAGGACAGAAAGGGAGACGTGTGGAGGGAAGAGAAGCTAGTGACAGCCAGCACTGACCTGCGTGTGCGACAGGACGATGGGGGAGTGGAAGATGGTCCAGATCACGCTCTCGGAGCACGGCGGGGTGGTCAGGGAGCCCTGGTACCTGTAGAAGTGGGAGAGGTTTTCTGGCAGCATGGCCTGGACGTCCAGAGAGTTGAGCGTTGTGGATTGACCTCCAAAGGAAGCAGAGATGATATTAGGAGTTAACAGGCAGGGAAGAGAGGGGAAAGTGCTCTTAGAGCTGGGGCTGGCAAAGCCCTCTGCCCAGAGCACTGGCTCATTAGACTCTGGTGGGACTGGATGGAGATGGAGGGGCATGAATGGGTCTGTGGGCCCTTTCTGGGTCTGTGGTTTGTCAGTGAGAGGTATCTGGATCCTGGGGGTGTGGGCAGCTGCTCTCAGTGCTCTGCCAGTCCCCGGGAGGCATCGGGGGCGTGCAGGCTGCAGGAAGCTGATATTTGGTGCTGCACAGCCCTCCAGCAGTATTTATTGCTGCCCTGAGCACCTTCCCCAGGCCCTGGGCTGGCCTGGGCTGGCTGGAGCTGTGCAGGGCTGAGGAAGCTCTGCCAGCCCAGCAGCAGGAAAACGTCTGTTCCCAGAGCACAGAGGCTGTGAGAGTTCCAGGGACAGAGAAAGGCATTCCCAGGTCTTACCTGCAAACCTGATCCTTGCCAGTTTGGAAATGAATTCGCTGTAGTAGGTGTTCTCAAAGTGCCCATCCTAAACACAGCACAGACACCTGATCAAAAGCTGTGACCTGCCTGTCCTTCCCACTGCTAATCAGTTTGGGGGGGCTAATTGATGAACTGGGGGACAAAGAAAACCACCACAGATCTGACAGGCTGAACAATGCAAGGCATGGTCAGGTTTGTACAGCCTGGGTAGAATAGTGAACAGGATTCTTTTTTACTGCTTTGAAATCCACACTGAATCAAGTGTTCCCACTGGCAAAGCAGAGCAAGGCTCGGGGGCACAGCAGGGAAATAAAAAATACTACTTATGGGGGAGTTTTCTGGGGCTCCCGAGTGGTTTTGGCTGGTGCTGAGTGAAGCCCAGGTGGCCCAGGGGAAGCAGCACAGCCTCCTGAAGAGGTGCCAGACCCCATCTCTTGGGACAGCTGTACAGACCTGGCACGGGCTGCGTGTCTGAGGGAGGTGTCAGCACAGCCAGTGCCCCCTGCCCCAGCCCGGGGTCACACCCACCGTGTACAGGAAGGCCAGCACAGCCAGCCCCTGGGGCTTGTCCTGGGCTTCTTCAAAGCTCGAGTAGTCAGCAGAGTTGTAGTGGACAATGTGCAGCTGCCGGGAGAGAGGCGGGGTCATTTAGCAGGAAGGGATGAACGCCTCTGGGTGTTTGGAGGGACAGAACGAAGGGACAGTCACCACCCAGTCCTGCTGCCTGTGCCCCCCACCAGGCCAAAGGGACCTTTGGTTTAACAGGCTTGTGGTGGCTGTGGGGGAACAGCTCCAGCTCTGGAGGACGCGAGTGCTCTCGCCGTGGCTTCTCTTGGAGCGTTCGGTACCAGCACCATCAGGCTCAGCCCTCCCATCGCACCCACCAACGCCCTTGTGGGAGCCCTGGTTCCCCCCGTGCCTCTCTTTGCTCCCTGCAGGCTCTGTGGGATGCAGGTTCCCATTTCCCCGTGGGAGAGGCCCAGAGCCCCTCCCTGCAGCGCCGTGCCCCACGAACCTCGGCGAAGTAGCGCATCCCGTCGATGGTGTGCTCAGAGCCGCTGGTCTCCAGCTCCAGCCCCCCCCAGTGCAGGTGCATCTGGACAGCTGTGTAGAGGCCCGGGAGCCCTCCGGAGATGTTCATGGTGGGGGGCAAATCGATCTGAACTGAAAAATGACAGGATTGGAGGCAGCAGTGGGTGCAGCCTTGCCCCTCCCTGTAGTGGCCCCCACAGTGCTGGTGGCACCCCCTGAAACGAGCAGGCACAGCCACGACCCCAGTGTGGGAGGGAAAACTGCGACATTTCAAGCTGGGTGTGCTTAAAACCTTTCCGCCAGTCGGGCTGGTGCAGCACACCAGGCACAAGCAGGGCTGGGCACTCAGACTCCTGAGCAGCTCTGCCTTTGGCATTAGGCACTAATGGAAGGATTTAACGCTGAGCTCTCACTCAGCACAGCACATCTCGCACAGATCCGCTAACAACTTCCTTTCTGAGGCAGAAAAGGGGAATAGGAATCAACAGAGTGAGTGGCCTCATCTGTTGTCACAATTCCCAGTGAGGCCCAGCCATCCTGGGAACGCCCTGTAGGTTTGAAAAGGTTGTGTCATTGCTGGATTTGTGGAGACAATTTTTTTCTTCTCCTTGCCAAGGAGTAGACACAAACCCTTTGTATTCCTGCTAACTCACTGACACAAATCATAGATTATGTTAATAAATCTAGGAGTGAAAGTGGAGAATTGCCTCATCTAAATGAAAGCCCCCAGCATGTTATAAAAACTAGCAACTATCCTAGCAAAATGCAGCACAACATATTGTTCATTAGCCATAGTTTGGGTTTCTGAGGAGTTTCTTTTGTTTGTGAGCTGTTTATAGACACACAAGATGAAAGCATGTTTCCTTGTAATATCCCAAAGGCTCTTGAGTGGGAGGGATAAAAAAATCTACCTTTTTCATAAGTTCCCTGCTGACTGCCTTCCATTATGAGGGTTATTTACATCAAGTACCTCACCAGGGTTTCTACTTCCGACAAAACACAGCCAGGGAATTGTGCTGTGAGTTTGTAACAAGCTTAAGGCCCCTCTAAGATATTCTAAGCAAATATTTGCTGCAAGCACGAGGTAGGGAGTAGCCTGGTTTGCTTCTACGTTTCACCCACGTGGAGCGTGAGTGGGGAGTGTGACTGCTGGGAGCTGGCAGTGCCTCGCTCCTGCTTCGCTCTGGCTCTGCCAGGCCCTGGAGAATCTGCTGGGGCTGTGCAGCTGAGCCTGCCCAGCATTCCTGCTCTGCAGACTGGCCTCTGTCCGTCCTGCCCTGCAGGGACAGCAGCACAGCCAGCCCGGCTGCCAGCTCTGCCCCCTGAGGAGGCTGAGTTAACGAGGGGCACACTTGAGGTCCCAGTTAAGGCTGCTCCTGGAGGAAGATGCACACATAGATGACATTTTAATTTTTCAGAGCTGTGCTTGTCCTAGCTGCCCGCTGGAGGACCAACCCTCTTTAAAACAAAAGGAAAGGTCCAAACACAAAAGGCTTTGTTAACCCAAGGCTCTCTGTGTGAATGACTCACGCCACAGCAAACACGCATTACCAGATGGGATTTAGCCTGGTGTTAACACAGTTATAGAAAAATGAACCTGGTTTCCTGAGTGAGACATTTGGGGTTTGGCTCTGAGAGCCTGTCAGGAGAGTCCAGCTGATAAATCCCTCTCCTGTCCCTTTCAGACCTGCTGAGTGTTTTCCCTGAGAGATTCTGCTGCCCTGTCCCAGCTCACTGAAGCCAGTGGAAAAGCCCAGCCAGACTCACAGGAGCTGTGAATAGGGACAGTCGTTTGTCTTTGTGCTTTAGGAAACTGCCCCGCATCAGAAAATCATTGTTGGGAAGTTAACAAAAGAATGGGCAAATACACACATGCAGTCAAAAAAGCTAAACCTGCAAGAATTAATGTCTAGGCAGGCAGGGCAGTAGTGCTGACAGAGAGCTTCGGGCTGAACGCTGAGTTTGTGTGGGCCGCACAAAAGGAGTTGCTGTTTTCAGGAACACAGTCACAACAATCTTCCTCTGCTGGCACTTCATCTCTCATTTCTCTCTCTTTGTTGCAGACAGGAAGGAAGAGCAGTTGTACAGGATTCAGGAGCCGACAGCTTTATGCTCCCAACACCTTCCCAAAACCACTCATCCTCTCTCCACTGCAGCCATTAGAAAATCCTCTCATTGCTCATCTGTAGTCCAAAGGCATTATCCCAACAGCACCAGCTGATGAATTATTTAGGCGATGAATTACAGATTGCAGCAGGGGAATCTGGGATCTCCTAAATTATAGGCCTTGCCCTGAAACTGTGTAGCCAAAGGCCAGGCTTTTAATATGTGCAGTGCTTCAGTTTCCTTTCCTGAGCCCCAAAATACCAATCCTCTGGCTGTGAGGGAGGGATCCTCCTCTGTGTTGGGTGACCTACATCCAACCAAACCTGGCATGCAAAGGTTCCATTCCTGTCACTTCTGATTAATGCACAGGCCAAAAGCTGCGTTTTTCTGAATGCAGAGGAATCAGTGTGACCCAAATACCCCTCACTGCTGCAGTCCTGTTGTCTTGTGGCACATTGAAGGAAAGGGTCAATCTAGAATTCTCCAGCTGCATTTTATCCCCTTTTCATGTCCAACAGAGAAAATACCTTGCAGAAACCTAACTGCCTTTTATTTGCCTCATTTATTTACTTATTTCTGGAGAGCTTTCCTGGGTGATTGATTGAGGAAAACAGCAAACCTAAGAGAGCAGAACGGAGTGAGATGGCAAAGTGGGGCGAGGTCAATAACAGGGCATTGTCTGTGAATGCGTTTCCACAGCTGGAACAGAAGATGGGCTCCTGCGTGGCCCGAGCCTTACCCGAGTGGCCGTTGTTGGTCATCCTGAAGTGGCCCTGCAAGGGCCCATCGTAGCCGCTGAGCTCCAGCTGCAGCAGGGGGTTGTACCTCACCTTCCTGCTCTGGATGTCGATCGGGGATTGCTGCTTGCCAGCGCAGTCTGGGAAGCGCTGTGCCCAGTGCTCCTCGTCCAGCTCTCCTTCTCCTGGAGGGGAGGCAGGGCAGGGGACAGGGACGTGCGGTGAGGCAGGAGCCAGAGCTCCCTCCTCATCTGCCAGCGGGAAATGCCAGTCTAATTACTGCAACACCAGGAGCTGCAGCCATAAAAGGTCGCTTTGCCTTCCCCAGAGTGAAAATACACATTGTTGTTTCTGCAGGACAACTGTGCTGTGAAGAAAGAAACCTGCATTGCAGCAGCGGCTCCGTGATTGCTGGAGACTGACCCTCCACCGAAAGAGGAGAGTGCTTACATGGAAATGGGGATTTTAACGGGTCCCAACCACCAGAGGTGTGGAACTGGCTCCTTAACCAGTGTGAGTGAATAGGATCAGGGCAAAAGGCAGGAAGGCTCAGCTTAGGATCAGGAACTGACAGCAATTCGCTATTTTTAACTAGGGAGAGAGCAATTGCAATATGGCAACTCTTCAACAATGTCCTTTGTTTTAGCTTAGGGCACTGAAGATCATAAAACAATTAACATTTACTTCAGTGAGCTCTGCAAACAACCCCCTGACACAAATGAAATTTAGGTAAAATTTCACAAAAAAATAATAAATACCTAAGTAAGTACTTCTCAGTGCTCTGTACTGCCTGGGGTATGACAATAAAATAAGAAGCGGGCAGTATTTAAAGCTTTTCCTTGCAGGATCATGCAAAGGGCAGCTTTTCTTCTAACACATTCTAAGGATTTCCCCCATTGTCTGAACCTCGTTGTGCTGCCAGCCCTGCGAATGTGTCCTGACCAGACAAAGGAGTAAAAAGAGGTGAACTGGAGGAGAATCACTTTCAAGACACGGAGGCATCAGTAAAGTGGAATAAATCAGCTGCTCTGTGATGTCTCACCAAGGGACAGCCGGGCTGCCTCGGCAGCATGGAAGGGAAGGCAGCCTGCTGAGCAGCAGCAGCCCCAGAACAGCCCCGTTTTTACCTTTGTACGTCCAGGGCACCTCGTGGCAGCGGCTGACGGGCGCCAGGAGCAGGCGGAACACGAGCGCTGCCATCAGCATGTCTGTGTCGGACCTGCGGCCAGAGCCAAGGGCAGTGAGTGCTTGACAAACCCTCAGGAAGCCTAAATGCTGATTTACCCCAGGCCTGGCCTTTCCAGCACCCCTCCTGCCCTTCTCCTCAGCCCCCCAAAGCAGTAACAGCAAACAGGGCCATGCAGATAATCTGCTCGGCCGGCCAGCCCTCTTGTCCCTGCAGGGGGACAGCTTTGCCCCGATGGCCAGAGCTGATGGCCCCGGGTCGCTGTCTGACCCCTGCACAGCTCTGCCCACTTTTCCTGCCCATTCATTCCCGATGAATGGGTTGAAAAGCTTCTCGCTGCAAGTGTTGGTACAGCAGTGCTCTGTAAGCAAAAATACCCAGCCCAGACCTCAGACCCGCTTCCCTTTACACAGAGTAAGGAGCCAAGGCAGAAGGCATGTAGAGGACTGGATTTCAAAAGTGCAGAGCATTCACAATCTTACCAGGAATCAAAACTGTAGATACTTGGCTCCACTGAAAATCAGACTCCTGAGACTGGGTTTAAAAGCACTCCACAGCCCTGAGCCTTAGCATTCAAAGCGTTTTGCTTTCAACACCTTCCCCCATCACTGAAAATCTAGGTTTGAATGGGAGAGATTTGCAACCTTTGAAAAATTCGGAGCTCTCAAAAACTATATAGACTTGAAAGATACAGGCACATACAAGAGACTGAAACCCTGATGGCTTTTCAAAAAACATCCAGGAATTCAGATAAAAACTAGCAGGTGACGGGTGTCTAAATGCTCTTGTGGACTTCTGTATCTCTCCAGACTTGATTTCCTTAAAAATGTGTCCCAAGCAAATACTTGTCTATGGTCCAGTGAAAGAGTCATTTTTGACAGAACAGGGAACAGACCACGGATTCTCTGCCTGCCTTTTTGTATCCTGTCACCAGGCAAATGCCATTCCCTTTGCAAAACCTCCTCCTCCCTCAGGAATGGCACACTGCTGGCAGCCCTTTCTTCCCAGCCGTGGCCCCCAGCTCCTAAATCCATGGTTTCAAAACAAAAGGGGAGCAGAAATCTCCCCAGGAATGGAATTTTTACCTTCTATGGAAAAGAACTAGAGATTCCAACAAAAGCAGCATAGCTGGGCTGTTGGTTTTGGGTGACGGGCAGCAATATTAAACACGAGGCAAGGAAGCTCAGGTCAGTGAAATCTCAGCCCTTCTGTTCGAAGCGTCCCTGCCACTTGTGATAAAACTGGCGATTATTTTCAGGAACAAGGTGATTTTCAGTCACTCAGCGAGGCAGCAGCGACTGAGGTGAGTCTGGGGGTGAGGGTCAGGCTGAGCTGCACAGAAGGGTCCCAAGCCCAGACCTGGTGTGGCAGTTTGGGTGGCAGTTTGGGGCAGTTTGGGTGGCAGTTTGGGACAGTTTGGGTGGCAGTTTGGGCAGGACAGGCCCCAAGATGCTGCAGCACAAGCAGTCTGTTCATTCTGTGATTGTATGAATAATAACAGCAATTCAACAGTAAGAGGCACAGGTGAGTTACAGGTGCCACAGGACCTCAGGTTTCTGTGCTACAGAACAGAAGCAGGTATTTTACTCAAAATCTTGTTCTTTGCAAGTGAATTGTTAACATCAAAAGGCCTTTCCTGGGTTGCTGGTTTGTGCAGTGCATGTTTAATCCTTGGGATCTGCTGTAATATTGAGCTGATTA
This sequence comes from Melanocharis versteri, assembly GCA_013397845.1. Classification (NCBI taxonomy): domain Eukaryota; kingdom Metazoa; phylum Chordata; class Aves; order Passeriformes; family Melanocharitidae; genus Melanocharis; species Melanocharis versteri. Next base: position 394,893 of record VZTG01002337.1, on the reverse strand, counting down.
ACCAAAAGTGTTTTTTCCCCCTCTCCTCTGAAGAAGTCATTTATTGTGACGGTTGCACTGAACTGTGTAAGGACCAAACTAAGCAAACCTGCCCTGCAATGCACTCCTTAATCCTTGTGTATCCAGTTGTGTAAACAGCCTTTCAAATTAGCTGAGGGTGAAGTTTTGGGGGTTTATACCTCTTTGCACTTCCGGATTCCACAGCAGCACAGGAGGGTGTGAGGACGAGTCGGGCACGGGAGGGAGGTCACCTCTGCACTGAGCACCTCTCCTGTCACCTGCCCGGAGTGCAGCAGGGGAGGGGAAGTGGATGTCACACGGTGGCAAGCTGCTTCCCTTCCCTTGCTGTGCTTTATTGATCAGCCAGCCCAGTCTGCACAAAGGACTTGAAATAAAGCCCATTCGGGAATGTACCAGTGCCAGGAAACTGGAGATGACAGTGAATTAATTTTAAATGTTGCTTTTGCAACATTTGTGACATTTCACTTGGCATCAGCAGGAGCTGTGGGTGCTCAGCACATCCAAACCCCATACCTCTGTTAGATCAAATTATTGTCTTTAAAGTCCCTTCTAACCCAAACCATTCTGTGAAGACACAGCAATCCGTGGAAAGGATTTACTAAGGGCACAAAGTATGAATTTGTTTTGGGCTAGGACAGAACAATCATTTTAATTAAGTTTTTTAAAGGTGTTTGGATATTAAGCTTGAACTACAAGCTGAATATTATGGAAGTCCTTCTCCTGTATAAAATATTGCCCACGTCAGCCTCTGGTTGCTGGTTCTTGGAGCTTTTTTAGTGTATGGGTATTAAACCTGGCTGGCTGAGGCTTGTCTTGGTCAGCTCTTTTGCTGCCTGGATGTAATTGCTGAGAGAAGAAGGGATGCAGTGCCTGGGAACTGCAGGTAGCACAGCAGCACCGTGCCTGAGGTAAACTGGGGGTTCACAGGTGAAGACTGGAGCAGGACTCACCTCTTCACCAAGATTTAGCCAGTGAGAAAACCTGAAGTTGTGCGCGTCAGCCATGAATATTCTTGGCATGATTTCTTCCCAAAGGCAGGGAACTTTCACACAGACCTCAGCCTTCCCCCTCCCGCCTCGGTTGCAGTAGGAAATAAGCCTTTTATCCCACATCATTGGCTTCCATGCACTTCACTTTTATCTCCACAGTTTTCCTTGACTCTTTGCCATCTTTTAAATCCCGCTTCTCCCAGGCTATTCTCTCTGTCCTCGCTGGCCTAGAGCTCAGCTCAAGTCTGACATTCTGAGTATTGGTGGCCACATTAAAACCTTGACGTGGCATTGAAGTAGCTGGCTCAAACCTCAGTGCTCCTTTGACCCAGAACTTGAAAGGGTTAACTGCTCTGCCTCTGAACCAGCAGGAATGCCTCAGGCTTGCAGAAAGAGCTGCATCACTCCCCAGCCCAGCAAACATTTGACCAGGAACAGGCTGTTTGAAGTGAGATGGACAGAGTGCCTTCAATCAGCCCATCCAGGTTTTTCTAAGTGAGTCTAAAATCTCTTCAAACAGAGCTCTCTCTGCTGAGGTTGTGCTGGATGAGTGAAAGTATCCAGAGCCTACACAAGTTTTATGAAAGACAAGGATCAGCCAGTGGTGGCAGGTCCAGACCCATGAGGAAAGCTGACAACAGCTGTGCAGATTGAAACATGAGATTCTTTTATTCAACAATTCCTGTAATGTTTCTACATCTTATTTCCAAAACTCCCTCTTTTCCTCTTGGCCCTCTTTTCTTTGAAATTTTGCCCGTGCTCTTTTTTTTCTTCCCTTTTTGCCCCTGGTTTTCAAGTACATACAGAGATCACAGAGGTAGAAAAGCGCTGGAATTCATTTCTCCAGTTCACACAATCCCTTTAGAACTCCTTCATCTTATAGAATATTTTGATGTATTTGACTATCCCTTCTAATAGAATCACAGAATGGTTTGGTTTGGAAGGGACCTTAAAGAATATCCAGTCCAACCCTCTGCCATGGGCAGGGACACCTTCTTACCTTCTTCTGATATAAATTCAGACACCTTTATTGATTCTGCTGAAGCTTTGTGGTGGAAATGGGCTTTGAGGAAGTCAGAGACAGACACCAGAGATCTACACCAGTGCTCCTAAAGGCAGGATTTGCCCATTTGAAAGCAGAGAGGTTTCCTCTGCGAATTCCATTTCACGGTCTAACAGATCTCAGCATTATCTACCTGCAGTTCATTGTCAACCTAAATTTTCTTTTGCTCAGTTTCAGCCAATTACTCTTAGTTATAGCTGTAACCCTTGGATTATCTTAAAATAGTTTTCCCTTTTTAATGTTCACATCACTTCTGGGGTGGTTATCACCTCGCTGCACCATGGGCAGGAGCAGCCTTTCACTGCCATTTCCCCAAGGTGGAGACAAGGACAATGTGATGCTATAAAAAGGAGAGAACATGGTCAAATAATCCCTCTTCATTTTCATTTCCAGGAAATGTCATTACAGCTCCTGTAATGTCTCTTTAGGGCTGCTCTACAGACTTTGTTGAAAGGGGATTTCATGTTCTGGATCTCTGCTTGAGGCTTTGGAAGAAAGCAAAGCGTGAAGGAGGATTAGGAAGGGGGAGGCCAAACTTCCCTCTGCACTGGGTGTGAGGAGCACTGGAATGTGGTCTGAGTGTGGGGATGGAAGGAGCTGTGTCGAGAGAGGGCCTTGGAGAAACGTTTCCATCATCCCAGGGCTCTGTGCTGTGCACTGGATGGGACAGAGGAGGAGTAACTCAGTGACGAGGCAGCTTGGCAGCACGTGCCAACCTCTGTTCACGGGGTAATTAGTGCTTTTACGGATCTGCACTGCTCCCCTGAAAAGTGTTCAGCTTGCTCCTCATCTCCTCGGGTAATGGCAGGCAGAGGAAGCACAGCTGCTGCTCAGTCTCTCTGCAAATCAACATTGGCAGCGCACAAACAAAGGAGGAGACCCCAAGACCCTTGAAAAACAAACAAACACAGTGCACAGAACGAGTAAAGGCTCTGGAAACTGCTGCTGCCCATTGCTGGGTAAGCACTTTTCCTTTCTGCTTTCAGCTGCATTGTGTGTTGAGCAGCTGTGACATCCAGTGGCCAAACACAATACGGTTGGGTCTGGTACAGACCTCTTCATACTTGGTAACAATAACAGAGCCCTTCCACGGCACTTTTCATCTTCAAAAGGCTGTCTAAGCACGAATTCATTAACCCCTGCACAGCTCAGCAGGGCAGACCAGTGCAGCGATCCCAAAAGTACACATGAGAGGGGGACAGCACTCTCCAAGCTCTCCAAAGGCAGGGCAGTCAGCTCTCCAGGGACCTGGACAGCCTGCTGCAGGACCAGAGTGCAGGACCTTCAGTCCCCAGGGCAAGGAGCAGCTCCTGAGAGATAAGGGATCCGAAAGGTGCAGCCCATTCAGCACCTGATGAAGAGGCCACACCTGAGGGATGGGTTGTGCTTGTTTCCCCAGGAGCCAAAAAAGTCCATGGTAAAAGAGAGGAAGAGATGGAGAAAGCTGAGAGATCCCAGCAGGACCAGAGCTGCTTTGGAAGAGATCCTCTGTCAGAGGCCTGGCCTGAGGAAAAAGTTTCTGCAGAGATTTCCTGAAAACATCAGAGGACTTTGCTGATAGATGTGGAAGGCAGGGAAGACAGCACAAATGCGGATTTGGATTAAGGAAGAATCGAAGAAATGTGACTATGAGGAGATGCCACCTGAAGCTTCCTTTCTATCCCACACAGAAAACCAGCCTTGACAGAGGAGCTGTGTTTTATAGGGGTATCTTTGGTGCCAACCCAGACATGCCTGTTCCTTTTGATGATAAAAGCAGACTTCAATGACCTCTATTCAGAGATCCAAACTGGTGACAGATGCATCCAGTTTCAGTGACCAAGAAACCAGTCCCTGCTTTCCCGAGGCCATCGGTGCCCCAGTGGTTGCTTGCTGAGCTCTGCAGTGTTTTCTTCTGCAGGCAAGGTCATTGCAGGGACCTTCAGAAGGAGCAAAGTGCCCACAGTCCCTCCTCCCCCAGCAGCTCGTCCTCACTGCACTCTGAGGATCTAAAAGCCATGATGGGAGCTGAAAGTGTTTCCCATGAGAATGAGGCTGATTTTTAAGGCAGGAAGACAACATGAAGGAAATTTTAATCCTACTGTCTGTGCCGTACCTGTTCTGTGGCAAGAGAATCCTGCTTGATAACTCTTGTGCTTTACATAAGTATTTTGCACTCATTAAGGAAACAAATGAGTTGTTATTGGACTACTTTTTTTTTTGTAGGTTATCATTCAAAAAGCCCCCAACCCTAAACACCATATACAATTTCTAAATGGCTAATCAATTCCTAGCTTGCTTTCCCCTTTACAGTGGAATATATTCCAAAGAGAAGGGGAAGGCCCTGCTCAGCAAGGAGCCTCAAACGCCCTGTGAGAGGCAGTGCAGGACTTGCACTCTGGCCTCTCTAGACAGGATTACTTCATGGTTTCAGCATGGTTGCAACAAGCAGCTATGGCCTTTGGATCCACAACTCCTGGCAATTAATATCCAGCTGGTTTAGAAGCTTTCAGTCTCCGAACAAATCACCATATCAGATCATCAGCTCCTAGGAAATGTACTCTTTGGTATCAGCACCCTGATTTGTGCCTGGGTTTCCTTCCAAATAACCACTCCCCATGCCCTGGAAATGGATGTAGTAGTTGTAAATGTAGGTTAGCATTTACAGTAGTAAAGAATATTCTGCCTGGTGCCTGAGTGTCTCACACAGCCCTTGTGTACTCACGAAGGCTGATTGTGGACCCACACTACACACAGCTGCACAAACCTGTGTCCACACTAACCAGCACGGACTAACCAGCCCTTCTCCAAAGCCCTGGGAGAAGACAGGATAATGAAGAGACGTGCAGAAGTTCAGAGCATTAAGAAAGCCACGAGGTCTGTCACCTCCAGCCATTTCACTATTCATGTGCCTAAAGCCCGTGGTGCCTCATGGCAGGGTGAAGCTGAGACAAAGGCATGGCAGAAAATGGGATAAGAGTGAGGCAGAAGGATGTAAAGTCAGAGGAAGTTCTGAATGCCTGGAAGAAAACATCTTAAACAGTCATTCTACAATTTAATAGACACCCAGAAAGAGCATTAGTCAGAATCTGCCGTTACCTTTGCAATGAACGTTCCTCAAAAACACCAGGATCTGCAGGGTCAATGGCGAGCAGCAATCTGAGTGACAGAGTGCTCACGTCTGCATCCGATGGCTTCCCCCTGGAGATGCCACCTGGACTGCAGGGAGGTGGAGAGCCTGGCTCCCTGAGGTGCAGAGCTGCCCTCCCGAAGGAACCTGCTCAGAACACAAACAGGCTGGCACTTGCTGAGGTGTCGGATGGAGCAGGCGAGGGAGGTGCACACGCAGCCACCCAGACACATCTTCAGGTGTTCTGGGAGGCACTGGGGGGAAAGAGAAGTCCCTGAGCATTCAGGAAGTGCTTTCAAGGTGCTCTGAAATCTCACGCCCTGGAATGCGCCCTGCACTGCTGATGGTTATTAGCACTTCAATGCATCGAAAACAAGTCCTGATCTGTGGTGGTTCTGCTCCTGCCTTGGCACCCTCAGCTGCCCGAACCAGTGATTTCACACCCTGCAGAGCTCAGGAGGCTCCTGCCCAACTGCTCTAAGCAGGGCAGGGAAAGGCTGGCCTGCTTGGCTTCTGTGCTCATCAGCGTGTTGCAAGCAATCAAAAAATTTACATTTATCACACTTCCAATTTTACCTGTAAAGCACAAGGAATGCGAGGCCTTGCAGTGGAGGGGATTTTGCTCCTGAGTCGTTCTCCATTTTTGGCTGGTGGATGCCTGTGAGCCAGGTCTGTGTTGGTGGTTTTTCCCCATCTGCTCCATCAGCAGTTCCTCTGCTGTGTTGGTGTTCCTGTGTGGGCTGTCGAATGGGAGCAGTGGCTTTACGTGTCCCCAAACTCTCTGTCCCCAGTGTCCACCCCATTGGCCATACAGGCCCCTTCCAAACGGTGAAATACTTTAAGAGTGTAATGACTATTTGATAAACTGGTTACAAGCTTGGATTCCCACAGAAACTCATGCTTCCTAGATACCTCATAGCCTTGGGGATGCTCTTTAAAGGAAGACAAAAAGAAAAATCAGGCAGGATACGTGAATGAGCAGTGGAGTTTTTAATGTCAGCTCTAGGTTTAATTTTAGCACGTATGGCATCGTGCAATTTTAAATCTGCTGATCCAGGAAAATATTATACCAACACCTGAACAGTGCCAGGCCTGTGCTCATGGATGCCTGACCATGAGCTGCTGCCTGCAGCCCCAGCGGCTCCAGCTGTGCCTCCTCGGGGACACGGGGCCAGCAGAGTGCACATCTGGCACGGTGTCCGTGGGCAGGGGTCCTGCCAGGATGGGAATGCAGGCTCGGGATGGGCAATGCAGGCTCTCAGTGCTTGGGATGGGGAATGCAGGCTCTCAGTGCTTGGGANGGATGGGGAATGCAGGCTCTTAGTGCTCGGGATGGGGAATGCAGGCTCGGGATGGGGAATGCAGGCTCTCAGTGCTGGGGATGGGGAATGCAGGCTCTCAGTGCTCAGGATAGGGAATGCAGGCTCTCAGCACCTGGGATGGGCAATGCAGGCTCTCAGCGCTCGGCTCATTGCTCACGCTCCACACGAGGAAATCCGCTTTGTGCTGCCTCTGTGCCCGCAAGGAACAAGTCCTAAACTCTTCCTCACGAGTTCCAAATTCTTTCTCACAAGGAGGGGTTTAGGCTGGTGTCCTACAGTCAGTTCTGCCCCACAGCTTTGGTTTGGTTGAATGAGAATAGGGCAAGAGCTCAGTGCCACAGGCAGGGAGTGTGCTTTACACCCCACTTCTGCCCCCCACCAAGCTAATTATGACCTCTCAGAATACGTTTTGTCCCCAAAGAGCACCCTGCTGTACTTCAGCATCAGCCCTTGCTCGGCTACTACAATGTTTAATTTCCCTCAGCCTCAGGCTTTCTTGTGCTCCATTTTCTTCAGCTCATTATAAGACTTGACACCTCTGTGTGATTTTCCTGCATGGCAATAAAGGCACTTTTACAAAGTGCAGAGACAGTGAAGCATCTCTAATGCAGCAGTTAACCAGCGTAAAAACCCAGCTTTACGATTTCCAGCATCTGGAGTGTGTTTTCACAGGGACTGTTCCCCTCTCGTGCCCTCACACCAGGAAGGGTAAGGCTGCAGGATAAGCCAGCGCTGCCAAGGACACAGCTACAAGGGGTACAATGTGCAGTTTGGTGGGGGCTGGCACTGCAAAGAATTATCTACCTATAAAGTGACCGTCTGATTCCAAGGGCTTTTCCTGCCCTTGCTGCTTTATCTCGGCTGGGTACAACGGGCCCGATGCGGGGCCCTGCAGCCACACGGCCGTGCAGAGAAAGCACAAACGCCACACGCAGCGGGCACGTGGCACGCAGGGCACTGCCACAAGCCAGGCTGGCTGGCACAGGGCTCCTCCTTGCTGGCAGCCCGCTGGCACGGGGCCGAGGGCACTGCGGGATGCCTCGGCACGGAGGCCACTCCAGTCCAGTCCAGTCCAGCAGACTTCCTCTGCTCTTCGTGAGACTCTAAGCTTGCCCCGAGGGGATGTTCTCAGGAAGGACAGAAAAATGTGCCCACAAGGTACATCAGGCACAGGCTGGCAGGGCGAGGCAGGGCTGGAGGAGCACAAATTTCACCGGTCTGTGAGCAATAAAATGGCTTTGTTGGCGTGGTCAGGGTGAACTGGGCACTGCCACATCCTCACAGACAGAACACAGAACAGTTTGGGTTGGTGGGACCTTAAACCCCAACCCATCCCACCCCTGCCAGGGGCAGGGACACCCTCACTATCCCAGGTGCAGATCCCGGCAGAACGCTTGGAAAAGTTCATGTTCCTGCAGGCACACTGGTATGAGGTGTCACAGCCCATCACATCAGTGCTCCTTCTCCCCCCCACAGGAAGTGCGATGGTTATTCACTTCAAAATCAGAGTGAGTATTTATTGTGTTTGTGATTAACCTTTTCCTGGAACTAATAGAAACACACACACGTTCCAGCCTTCCTCCTTCCAGATTTGCTCGCTATTCCCACACCCTCTCCATCTCCTTGGGACTACCCAGGCCCGGCTCCCGCGGTCTCCCCTCGTCAGGGAGATGCTCCAGACCCCAACTTTGTGGCCTCCACTGGACCCTCTCCAGTAGCTCCTTGTCTTTGATGTCCTGAAGAGCCCAGAGCTGGACGCAGCGTCCAGATGGACACAATTGTGAGGAAAGGCTGAGGGCACTGGGATTGTTCTGCCTGGACAGAAGCTCTGGAGTGACCTCATTGCGGCCTCCCAGCGCCTGAAGGGAACTCAGAGGAGAGGTGGGGAGGGACTACCCACAAGAGCAAGCAGTGACAGGACACGGGGGAATGGGTTCAAACTGACGGAGGGCAGGTTTAGATTGGAGATTAGGAAGAAATTCCCTGCGAGGGTGCTGAGGCTCTGGCACAGGGTGCCCAGGGAACTTTGGATGGAGGATAACTCTGAAAGCGTTCAAGGCCAGGTTGGGTGGGGCTTGGAGCAGGCTGGGATGGCGGGAGGTGTGGCTGCCCAGGGCAGGGTTTTGGACCTGGCTGGTGTCCAGTAGGTCAGGATGGGTCAAGGTGGGGGCAGAATCGGGGGAATATGATGGGTCAGGGTGGGTGCAGAATCAGGGGAATACGATGGGTCAAGGCGTCCTCAAAGGCAGAGTTTAACCTCTCTCTTTTAATCATTAACAGTCGCTCTCGGATTGTGTGTGGTGATTTGGACCTTCCCCTCTTTAGTGGATGTCCTTCAGCTTCCCATCTCAAATATTTAACGTTTCCTGGCACTCCAGTCTGTGCCTGAGGTCTCTTAGTGGGTAATTAAGTGCTGATTATCCCAAGGCAGCGCTGGTGGGGAGAAGCACCTGGGAGTGCATCTCTGGATGTTGAGGTGTGGATAAAGAACTGCCTGTTAACCATCTTGCCTCGTGCGGGGCTGCCGGAGAGGATCCTGGGCTTTCTCCTGCTCCGTTACTTGCCTGCTGAGTCACAGGGTAGGGCCATGGCTCTCTGAGCCTGGCAGGAAGTAGTGAAGTTTGTCATCCAAACCTACAGGCTGAGCCAATGCAGTTTCAGGCCTCCATCTTAATAAACACCGAGAGAGAAAGTGGTTGAACGTGTCTGTGATTTACTCCCTGCCAGGCATCCTTTAGAACCCGTTGGATCATGTTGCAGAGGTAGAGGTGAATTAATACCCCGTGGAACGCAAAGGAGCGGGGTTGGATTGTGCACATTTGTCCAGTTTCTAGGAGTTCTTTGGCAGTGGAATTGATACGTTGGGATCTGATAGAGTGCTCTCAAAGGTCTCAGCTTTTTTCAGAGCACTGGTGATATGTCATCATAGCAGTCATAAAGACCTTTAAGTGTCAAGAGTGGCTTCCACTGATAAATGTGGCAGGCCTGTAATAAGACACTAGGGCAGTTATTTCTATGGGTAAACTTTAGTGTTGCTTTTTAAATCTCCATTCAGGTGCTGACAGTGCTCAGCCTTAACCCTGCATTGGTTTTAGAGAAGTGTGGCTGCAGAATAGCTCACAAGAACAGGTTTTGGTTGTAGGGTTGGCTATAAAAAAAAAATCTTTGGAAATAATTTTCAATTGGAGTAATCTCCAGTTGAGAGTAGTGCATTCCCTGAGCAGGGCATGGAGTCAGATGAGGAATAAGTGGTGGTTTCTTAGACTTGAGTTGGCAGCGGAGCAAGTCCTCAGAGCTGGGAGGGGGTTGTAACTTACCCTTGGAGTAGGTACTCACACGTGCTCCTGGGCAGGCCAGGCGAGCTGGAGTGTGTGGCTTCTCCCCTGAAGGGAGACAGTGACCTTGTCAGCAGATTATGCTGCAGAAAAAGGTTTAAGGCAATGCTCTCGTTAAATACCACTGTGGTATTTGCGTGTTTGGCAGAGGACAAAGGTCTGAGCAGACAGTGCTGCTGTGACCTCTCCTGCCTTCAGCTGGCATTTCCATGGTTAAATCTGGTCACGGGCTGACCTTCGTGTTCTAGATGAGTTGACTGAGCTGATTGAGGTTGGGTGCATCCTGGTGAGCTTGTGGTGAGCTAAACAGCATCAGTTTTACCCTACAACTCAGTGGGAAAATTGTTTCTTGAACACAGGAGTGGGGAGTTTGCAAAAGGAGCAAAAAAAGAAAAGCAGCATCAAGAATTTCTGGGGTGATGGAGTGCTGTGAAATGCCTCTTTCTGCAGGAAAGGGAGGGACTTGTGGTCCTTTGTCAAGGATGCTCAGGTAGTGTCTGACCTGGCAGACATTCCCAGTGGAAGCTCTTGCAGTGTGTATTCCTGAAGTGCCTTCTTCATGAAGGTCAACAAACAGCTCGAGCATTGCGCTGAGAGCTCCTGGAAGCTGGCTGTGCTTTCAAAGACTGAGGCATCTCAAGTACTGTGGCAAAGCCAGGGCTCTGAAAATAAGAGTAAGGTTTAGCAGGTGCCAGCCTAATAAACTCTGAAAGCCCTTTTTGGATAAGTGGGGATTCTTCCTATTAGCCACTGCTCAGTGCAGCTGCAGAGAGCTGAGTGTTCGTGTGGGCGGGACTGATAAGGGGAGAGTTGCAGGGATTTATTTCTAGCTTGTATGTTCACTGATTGAAGCTAAGTCGTGGCAGCATGAAGGTCAGCTTGAAGAAGTTGTCTTGTTTCATATTTTAGTCATATCATGTGTCAGTGTGGGGGTCTGACTGAAATCTTAGACAGCATGCAGGGGCAGGACAGCTGGAGGGGACACTTGAAAGCCAAGGGGGAGAGCAAAGGCTGCCTGTGCTTTTGACCCGGGGAGGGCAGAGTTTGCTGTGGGGGAGGAGGAACGAGTGTGTGCAGCTACCCCCTCACACAGACTGTGCACCAGCAGCAGCATTTCTAAGGTCATGTTTTTTTAACTTTGCAGTAACTGTGGAAGGATTCATGACCATTTCTGTAAACAGGCTTGCCACCCACATTGGCTTGCCAAAAAAACAGCTTCCAGATAGTTCTGCTTCTGAGGCTGAGATTTCTTCTGTGCAGATGGGCTGGGTTTGGTGCCAGTCGATGGCTTACAGGCATGTGTATGACTTGATTTTTAAAATGTAGCTGGGCTTACGTAAGAATTCCCTTCCTGCAGTTTTCTGAAGTGGATGAATGTGAGAAGGGGAAAAGGAAGTATTCAAAAGATTAGGGTGATTTTTCTTCCTTTTAAGAGGAAGAACTATTCCTGTAAATGCTCAACAGGGTGTAACTATTAATGCAAGCTTTTAATGAGAGTGACTGCTTCTCTTTCGTCATTGGTTCCGTTTGGCTCTGAGCAGCTGCTGTGCATACTAAGAGCACTCTCTGCATACTGAGAGCTATTGCACTCTGGTCTCTTACCAGAAAGAACTCCTAAATGATAGCAGAAAGTTGCTGTTTTGGGATCTCTTTGCTGCTCTGACGTGGTGAGGTGATGTTCCTTTAGATTTGTCATCTGCTCCTGCTGTTCTGTCTAGGGTCTCATGATACTGCAGTGAAGTCATTTGGAAACATCAGAGATTGTCCCTTGCACATAAGGAAGGGTTTTTTTTAAATAATAAAAGTCATGGGACACTGGGGGAGCTTGCCCAGAGAAGCTGTGGCTGCCCCATCCCTGTGAATGTTCCAGGCCAGGCTGGATAGGGCTTGTCCAGCAACTTGGTCTGGTGGAAGGTGTCCCTGCCCATGGCAGGGGGTGGGATGGGCTGAGCTTTATGGTTCCTTCCAACCTAAACCGTTCAATGAGTAATTCTAACCTCCTCTTTTCAGGTACTAAAGATGTCTATTACCAAGATCCATGCCCGTGAAATCTTTGACTCCCGTGGGAATCCCACTGTTGAGGTAGACCTCTACACCAACAAAGGTGAGTCCTCAGCTGCAGGTGTTCATCCCTGGCTTAGATCTGGTGGAACTCGAGGCAGTCAGAAGAATACAAACTGTCCTGTTCTAGCAGGGGAACTGTGCTGGCTTTTTCCTCCACACATAAAACTTGTTGGAACCTGCTGTGAGGCTTGCAGGAAAAGCCTCTGCCTCCTTCTGTTGGATGAGTTCGCTGAGCTTGAGTTCCTGGCCTGGGCACTGCAGGGTTTTTTGAAGGGTGTTGCTTCTTACAGCCTAAACTGTGTGAGAGCTATTCCAAACGTGCCCTCCTTCCCTTGTCCCCCAGCATAAACTGGGATAGCACCTGGAAATTCTGACTTAAGGCCTTTGTTGCTGTCCTCAAGCAGCTGCTACTGGCCCCGGTTCTCAGAGCTCCCCAAACTCTATAGGAGTACACTTGAAGTTTAATTCTTAATTTGTCTGCAGTGGCTTTCTGTAATGACACAATCTTCTGCTGCACAGTTGAATTTTGGGTAATGATTTCTTCTTTGCCCAAGTACTCAGGCATGACTAAAGAACTTGTCTAATTGGGCTTTCACATGTAACATCTTATATTTTAAATTATTGTAGGACTTTCCCTTGGTTTGTTAGTTGTTCATCCCACATCAGATAGGATCTGACAAAGGCATTGTGCAAACTCATACCAATGTGGTTTGGTGGAATGAGCAAACACAATGGCTGTAATGCACTGACTAAAGAGCTGATCTTTCTGCCTCAAAAGATTAATGCAGTCATTTAATGAGACTGCCCCCACTAAGCTCTTTGATTTAGTGGGATAAGGGAGAGACTGGAGGCTGAAGTTGGCATCCTGAACCCCAGGCAGAGCAGGCTCCAGTGTGCAGATCTGCTCCAAGTTCAGCATCCTTGGCTGAAGGAATGGGCTGTCTGGGTGGCTCTGCTGTTGTCAGAAGAGCTCAGAACTCCTGTTAACAAAATAGGTCTCCTAATTGTCCCTTTTATGCCATATCCTGGAAGGATTTAAGAGTTTGCCTTGCCTGAGCTCAAAAGTAGACCCAGTGAATGAAGCTATCTTTTTGGAAGGGAAATGGATGCCTTCCTTAACCCTTGAAACGCACAGTGGAGGAGGAGGAGCCAGTTTGCTGTTGATCAGTGTGAGGGGGTGCTGATGAATTGGTGATGCTGTAAATGAGCAGACAGCCCTTGTAGGATCACTGTGTGTGTGAGCAGAGGTGTGGTTTAGAGATTCCCTCTCCCATCTCCAAGGGTGGAAGTGTGAGCAGGCTGGGGTGGTGCCTGGCTGGAGGATGTTTTGTGGGTTTGAGTGTGCCAAGGTGTTTTTTCCTGTTGTGAACAGGTCTGTTCAGAGCTGCTGTTCCCAGCGGTGCGTCCACTGGAATCTATGAGGCTCTGGAGCTTCGTGACAATGACAAGACACGCTACCTGGGCAAAGGTAAACCTGGGCCTGGGCACCCAGAGAGCCCTGTGACAGGGCTGTCACTGCCTGTGCTGGGCTCCTGTCCCACTGTCTGTGTTCTGCACGGGGCCTGGCAGCTGAGCAGGGGCAGTGGGGACGGACAGGGAGTGACAGCAGTGCCTGTCACATGTGAGCTGGGGCACAGGCGAGCAGAGGGGGCTGGGTTGGTTTCCTGGACACGACCTGGAGGTGACTGCCTCCAGCAGTGCAGCTGCCTGGTGCTGCAGGGCAGAGCACCTGCACAGGTGAGTGTGTGGAGCCAGGCACACCCAGCCAGGTGACAATGTCTCTGGTACAATGTGTCCAGGTGTACTTTGTTACCCTGCTCCTCTTGCCCTGTGCGTTGGTGTGTGGCAAAGTGCAGAGTGCTTTACCAGAGTTGTAAGGGCATCTAAACTGCCAGCTCCAAAAGCCTTGGTCATCCTGCAGTTAGTCACAAGGTCGTTTCATAGACCATATTTTCCCAGAACCCCTAAATCTGTCAGCTCTGACACTGTAGACTCCTTAGATGTGAGCACGTTAAACCCTGAACCTGAGTGAGGTTTTGTGCCAGCTGCTGTGCACTGCCAGTGTGCAGCACTGCATTGGTAGTCCTGGAAGGTGCCTCTATTTCAGACCCCACAGCAGCTTCAGCCACTCTGACTTTTTGTCTGTCATTACAAGTAGCCAGGATACTTAAGTTTGTGTTAGTGGTGTAATATTTTACTTGTCTGGGGACTGCTTGTGCGTTCTGAAAAGACACTAAACCCAGCAGTCACCAGGCTGGCTTGGGAACAAGTATGGGTGAGAATGAATAGCTGCAAACAAGATGTCATTACCTAATAAACATCCTAGTGCTACTTCTTGTGATTATTCTGAGAGCTTGGACAGTCAGGGCTCCTTCTTAACTTGCTGCTCTAAAAGCATTGGTGATGCCTTTGTGTAAGCAATCATCTTGACTTTTGGCTGGCAGAGAGAATGGTTTTCAAACTTTTCTGCCAGTCACGTGAAAAGAAGCTGAAATATATTTTGCCTATTAAGAAAGAACAATTAAAGTGGATAGCTACTGAATTGAACTTGGAGAGCCTTGTCCTAGAAGATTCATGGCTGTTAATACCTTAACAGAATAAATGCCTGGGTGACTGAATATCCCAAAAACCTGAGGATCTTATGCTGTTTACCCAGGGCACTTTTTCTTGAGAAGAGTAAATGTGTATTTACCTCACTGTGCTAAATGTGTGTGTGCTTAGACCTGCTAAGTCTGATCCTATGGGCAGTTCTTAATGGCATTTAATTAGACTGTAGTTAACAGGCTGTGGCAGCTGAAGGGCTTTGTCAGCTGGGAAATAACACAAGTTATGAAAAAATAATCATCAGATGGGATGAGTTGCAGATAGCTGGTAGGCCTTTTGTAATAGAGATCTGCAGACTTAGACCATTTGAAAAAGCAATTAATGTGGTTTAGGATGCAGTCAATTAGCATTCATCATTCTGAAGCTTAGGTTTTTTGGAGCCTTTAAACACTGCGCAGTGAAATGTGCTAAGGTGATGCTATGGCAGTGTTACAAAATAGTGCCAGGTAGTGAAGTGCCTGAGCTGCTGCGTGTGTAACTTCTGGGGAAACCTTTTTCCTTCCCCCTACTCCTGGATTCTATGAGTTGAGAGGAGAGCCCATCCTAAAACCTTCTCTAAGTGCTGTTGTTCAGCCCCTTGAGGAGCAGTGGTGATGGCAGAGTTATGGAGACCTGGGTGGAAAGCCCAAACACAGCCTGGCACAGCTTCCTCTGCTCTTTGAGCCTTTTGTCTCTACTCCACTGCTCAGTACCAGACTCCTGCCTGTTGGTGGCCTGTCTTGCATTCCTGTGGGGTTGGCTGTGAGTCTTCACCTGTGCCTTGATTCTGGTGTCCGTTTTGCTTCTGTCAGGTGTCTCCAGAGCTGTTAAATATGTTAACGAGTTCCTGGCCACAGCACTGTGCACACAGGTAATGGATGTGCTCCCAGTGCAGCCCTGGCACTTGGATGAGTCTCTCCAGTGCATGGCCTGGCAGTCTAACCTGGCATTCCTGGACAATTCCTAGCCAATGCATCCTTCATGCACCTCCCAGTCCGGCCAGGGGCCTCTCAGGGTTCAGACCTGGCTGTAAGCTCAGCTTGGACTGGGGCTGGAGTAGCATGAGGTGGTTTTCCTGGATGTTCCTGAGATCCCCTACTAATCCCTGCATAACCTGTGTGTTGACCAGTGTCTGATTTGCTTGTTCCTTCCAGGTGTCTCAAAAGCTGTTGAGCACGTCAATAAAACGATTGCACCTGCACTGATTAGCAAGGTAGGAGCAATCTGTCTTCTCTTAACATCTCCTGCAGCCAGGCAGTGTCCAAACCATCCTCGGGGGGGGTGTGTGACCTGGGAGGTGTCAGCCTGTGTGCTGGAGTGCATGTGAACAAACTGACTACAGCAGTGGTTTTACTTAATTTACTTAATGAGCGTGTATCTAACACATAATGAAACATTCTCCAGCAGCCTGGTGTTGCAGTGTGCAGGAACACTTCAGCCCTTGGGAGCTACAGGGGTGCAGCTAGGATACAAGCTGATTTATGCTTCCAGGAGTGGCTGAGTGATGAGGAGGGGCTGGATTTTATCCAAGCAGGGTAATTTGGAAGGGAGTCTGAGGGGATCCAGAAAAGTCTGCTTGAATGAGATTGCTGCGTGCTTTGTGGGCACTAAGCCCTACCTACAAAGGCTGGTGCAGAACTAAGTGGTAATAGGTGAAGTGATGGCACATCCAGCTCAGCTGTCAGCCTTGGGCTGCTGCAGTGTGATAACAACAGGAATTAGTCTGGTCAGCTCTTGGTGGCTGCCCTTGAGCAAATGTTGGTGCCTGCCAGGGGTGTCAGTGCAGTGGTGGATAGGTGAGGGTTTGTGGACCTGTGCTTGGTGTCAAACAATGTTTTGTTGCTTCTCTCTGCAGAATGTCAACGTTGTGGAGCAAGAAAAGATTGACAAGCTGATGCTGGAAATGGATGGGACAGATAACAAATGTGAGTGGGCTTTGTGTTGCACTGAGGGTGGAAAAGATGAAGATGGGTCAATAGAGTTCTGTTTACCAGAACCAGCAGCCAGTGTATGGCCTGTGCTGTGCACTGCTGTGATTCAAACCGTGGCTGGTATTGCTGAGTCTCTTTATATAAAGACACTTTTTAAAACAATTTCTTCCTATTTCAGCCAAATTTGGTGCTAATGCCATCCTGGGTGTGTCTCTGGCTGTGTGCAAAGCTGGTGCTGCTGAGAAGGGTGTCCCCCTGTACCGCCACATCGCTGACCTTGCTGGAAATCCAGAAGTCATTCTCCCAGTTCCCGTAAGTCCCTGGGTGGGGCAGGCTGAGGCCTTGGTGTGACTTTGGCCTGGTGGTTGTGGATCAAGCTCTAGAGAATGAGGAGTCTGGCTGTAAATGTTTTTACCGTGTTACCCTGACACGTTCTAACTTGGCTTTTCCTGGTTCCTCCAAGGCCTTCAACGTGATCAACGGGGGCTCCCACGCTGGCAACAAGCTGGCCATGCAGGAGTTCATGATCCTGCCCGTGGGTGCTGAGAGCTTCAGGGATGCCATGCGTGTCGGGGCAGAGGTCTACCACAACCTCAAGAACGTCATCAAGGAGAAGTATGGCAAGGATGCCACCAACGTGGGGGACGAGGGTGGCTTCGCCCCCAACATCCTGGAAAACAAAGAAGGTAAGAATGAGCCAAGTGTAGGAGGAGATGTAACTGATAACTGGAGAATGAGCTGATAGCCTGCCCAATATCAGTGACAAGCAGGATCAATAGGATCAAAGGTGTAGAACTTGCTACTGTTTCTTACCCTGACAAGCATCCTAATATGCTCTACTGATGTGGTCAGGTATTCCCTTGGACATCAGTTTATGCAGTTTGACAGGATGGTTTTTACTTCAGTGCCTCATTACTCTCATTCCTGTAGCAGCTTAAGGGAATCTTGTGCCCTTCCAGTTGAAAAGTGATGTGGAAACATCTGTGCACTGCAGGTGTTCCAGAAGTCAACAGTCAGAGATCAGTGGAGTTGTTTTCCTGCAGACAAAGAGGGAAAACAGTTTGTGCTCTGCCTGGTCGTGTGTGGGAGGGCACGAAGGCTTGCCTGGGAAGCTGAGGCAGTTGCTGCTTCCATGGCCAAACAGTTCTGTTCAGGAACCTGTGGGAGAGGCAGTTTGTCTGTGGGAAGCAAAATGTCTGTTCCTATACAAACTGTACCAGAGGAGCCGTTTCTCTGCCTCTCCAGAAATGGAGCTGCTAACAAGGCAGGAGAACACGAGCTCAGTTCAGTTGCTTTTTGCTGTGCAGCTGTTGGTTGTGTTATTGTGAAGGGGACTGGTGAACTGCACTGCCTTTTTTGAAGATACTGAGACAGCACCAGCAGTTGTGTCATTTCTGGGTGCCAGTGTCACATGCAGCTTTGCTGGGTCTGTACCCTTGCAGACATCAGTGAAGATGACCTTGAATGACAATTACATTCCAAGGAATTTTTGTTGCTGGCAGCAGCTGCTTTTGCAGTTTGTGCTACATTAGCATCTTACAAAACACAACCAAACCCACACAAAAAGAACCCAAACAAAAAAACAACCCAACAACAAAAGAAAACACTTGATCTAAGCTTCCTGCTGCAAACAGCCTGGCTGATCCCAGCAAGTCAGCTGGCTCCCCTGCAAGTCAGGGGTGGTAGGGACTCTTCCAAACAGTAGCACAGAGGGCAGTATCCAGAGACTGCTGCTCAGGGGTTCTGTCCCCCCTTCCGCAGGTAAATGTGCACATGGAGAACAGCCAAGAGGGCTGTCCTGTGCAGAGGCAGGCTGTATCTCCTTGCTGTCAGGGCTTGGATGCTCACCACTTCCATGGTCGACACCTGACCTGGAGCTAAAAGGGATTAGAGTGCAGGCACTGCTTCCTGCCCACATGCATAAAGCTGAAAGAGGATGTGGTATCATCAAGTATTAAGCTTTCTGGGCTGACATGTAGTCCTGCCTGAAGAGATTAGGAATCCCATAATGGTGTCTCAAGGGTATTACAAGCTAAAAGCAGTATTACAGTAATATCTTGTTCCAGTCAGTTCAGAAGTGGGAGAATTTAAGAACCTTTTCCTTTGGGCTTTCCGAAGGGGTAGTGGAGATTCTTTGCCAAGTGAGTGTGGTGCTGTTGGGAAGTGGAGAGCTTTGGGGTTGGGATGCCTGGCAGGCACTGAGACACCTCTCTGTGTTGCAGCTCTGGAGCTGCTGAAGACAGCCATCGCCAAGGCTGGCTACACTGACAAGGTGGTCATTGGCATGGACGTGGCTGCCTCCGAGTTCTACCGTGATGGGAAGTACGACCTGGACTTCAAATCCCCTGATGACCCCAGCAGATACATCTCTCCCGACCAGCTGGCTGACCTGTACAAGGGCTTTGTCAAGAACTACCCTGGTGAGTTGCTCATCAGTGAGAAGCACAGTAGTAGTGGTGAATCAGAGTTGATTGCTGAAGGAAGGAGTTGGGGTGCAGCCCCTCTTACAGGAGAGCTCCTGCCTTACTCAGCCTCTTAGGGGTCTCAGGAATATTCTGGGAAGTGGGTAGCACCTGTCTGCAGCACTTTGGTACTGCTCATCCAGGCAAGACCTTTGTGCTGGCATTGTCCTAAAGCTGCCATGTCCCTCCGCAGTGGTGTCCATTGAAGACCCCTTTGACCAGGATGACTGGGGTGCCTGGAAGAAGTTCACTGGCAGTGTCAACATCCAGGTGGTTGGTGATGATCTGACTGTGACCAACCCAAAGAGAATTGCCAAGGCTGTGGAGGAGAAGGCCTGCAACTGCCTCCTGCTCAAGGTCAACCAGATTGGCTCCGTGACAGAGTCCCTGCAGGCGTAAGTTCTGCCCTCTGGGCCAGGCCAGGGTGGGGCTGGTTTTAACTGGGGGAGATGAACACACAGACCAGATCTAGGGGAACAGAAGTCTCCTTATGGGGCATCTGTGAAGGGAGAACCAATTATGAACTAAGATGTTATTAACTGATAGAGGACATTGACAAGTAAACCTGTACCTTCATGGTCTTGATGTCACATAGGTGCCCTGAACCACTTCCCAGGGTCTGAGTGTGTGTGACAGCAGATCCTGATCAGCACCTTGTCCTGTGGTCCTGCCCTGTAGCAAGGGGCAGTCCTGTGCAGCCCCTTGGCAGTGTCACGGGAGCAAAGACTGCTGGGCACAGGGCTTGGTGTGAGCTGCTTCTCTTGATCTCTTGCAGCTGCAAGCTGGCCCAGTCCAACGGCTGGGGTGTGATGGTGAGCCACCGCTCTGGAGAGACAGAAGACACCTTCATTGCTGACCTGGTAGTGGGTCTCTGCACTGGCCAGGTCAGTAGCTGCAGCTGCTGCAGTTGGGCTTTTTGCTTGAGGAGGATAAGTTGGTGATGAAGCCGAAGCCATGGTGCACTGCTCTGCCTCCAGGGGTGCAGATTTGCTGTGTCTGTTTGCAGGGTGCTGATTTGTTTAATGGAGTGTGATGAGGGAACACCTTATCTTGTGCAAGCTCACCTTTAACCACCAGTGTTGAAGGTCTTAGTTCCAGTGGCTGTGCTGGGGTTTCCTGGTCCTGCAGCTGATAGCAAATGAACAATCTCTGTTGCTCCCAAGACCTGTTGTGTTTGCATGTGTAGATACTGAACCTGGTGCCTAAGCAGAGCTTGTGATGATGCTTATTACTCTGAACGGTTTGGTGTTGGCACTCACTTCTTCACTAACTTTGTGATTTCCTCTCAGATCAAAACTGGTGCCCCGTGCCGATCCGAGCGTCTGGCCAAGTACAACCAGCTGCTGAGGTGAGCCTGGGACTGGGGAGGGGGTGTTCATTCTGATGCTTTGGGGGCACAGCTTGGGCTCTGCCCCCCAGAAACACCCTGCAGCTGCAGGACGTGCCCTGACCCTGGCAGAGTGCTTGTGGCTGCAGGTGGCTGTAGGCCAAGGAGGAGCTGGGTGGGTGAGGTCCAGAGCAGAGCACACCAAGCGTGCTGTGATGCTGCACTGAGACACTGTCCCCTGTGCAAGAGGCAGTTCCCTTGGCAGGCATCTCAAAGGTTTGGGTTGAGCTGTGTCAGACATGTGGCCCTGCCCCAGTGTGCAGGGGCTTGGGAGAGCTGCCTCGTCACTGTAGGACCTCCAGTGCCAGGTGGGCCAGGTGTTGCAGTGCCAGGTGTTCAGTGTGAGGCCTGTGGCTGTGCCAGCAGGGTTCTGTGCTGGCTGCTGACACCCAGTGCTCTCTGTCCTTCATCAGAATTGAGGAGGAGCTCGGCAGCAAGGCTCGCTTTGCTGGGAGGAACTTCAGGAACCCTCGTGTCAACTAAGTGTGGAAGAGTCCCCCCTGTTCTGGTTCAGCACTAGTCATTGACTTAGATCACAATTACCTGTATTAGAAAGATAAGGGCAGCTGAAGGAAAAGACCAGTCTGCAGGTCCTCTTATCCCCTAGATGATCCCTTCACCCAGTGTTTTCACCATCTCTGGTCTGTTAATTGTAATGCTCTGCTGCTTCTGTAGAACAATCCCTGGGGGTGTTCTGTGTAGTTAACACCCTCAGGGGTCATGACATTGTGGTTCTGGGCATAAACACTCTAGTTCTCCTCTCTGCCTGTCTGATCTTCAACGTTTGGAGCTGTGTGATTTGCAGTGCAGCAAGAGGTACCTGCAGACAGAGACAGTAGTGTTTTTACATGGGATAAATAAAAGCATCAAACAACCCAACAACGTGCGTGGCTTGGAGTTATTTGGAGGAGTCGGGGGAGCAGATCCCCACCTTTGCATTATGGAACTGTGGAATGGTTTGGATTGGAAGGGACCTTAAGGCTCATCTTGCCCTTTTTCCCGGGGTTTGGCAAGAGATTTTTGGGTGTCTCTGTCCCCATGGTGGTTCTGTTACTCTGTGTGGACACTGTCACAGGGAGCAGAGGTGTGACCTCAGTCCATTCCCAGACAGGAAAAAACAAATTATTACACAACTGAGCGAGAGGATGTCCAAGCCCGTTCTTGCTGCCTGTGGGGTTTTTTCCCCGCACTGGCAGATCCGTAGGAAAAGCATTAATTTCCGATTCTGTTAATGGCTCACCGCTGCCCTGGGGCTGGGCCGGGCCCAGCACTGCCCCCCGGTGGGCGCGCCCGGCCTTGCACCGCCCTCTCCCGAACCGATTTTGTGTATTTTAACATTTTCCATGGCCACGGTGGAGATGTTACAGCCAGCGATGCTGCAGGGCGCGTGTCGTCAGCTACCTTAAAGAATATTCCCGGTTCTAGTGTGGGGAGAACAGGGAAACAGCCTTCCCTGGGCACTTGGCAGCTGTTTCCTTAGGAGATTTAGCTCCTCTGCCAGGCTGCCCTTAAGAAGAGCTTTGCTATAAATACCAAATTTATCAGCCCCAGCTCAGCACAGGGCCAGGGCCTCCTCTCTCCCCCATTTGTCCTTTCCCCAGACCTTGCTCAGAGCTGGTTGTGCTCTGTGGCAGATTTGAAGCCCACTGCACTTTTCACACTTAGCTGATCTCTGAATTAGACCTGTTAAATGAATAAACCAGCTAATTACACACAAATCCTATCAAGGGATTTTTCTTCTTTCAAAGAGGTAGCTTCTAATATCTGCAGAATGGTTTAGGAGGCTTTTTAGTGGAGCTGTGTTCAGGAGCATGACTAGGGCTGTTCCTCACCTGGCACTTCAGTAAGTGAGGTCCAAATGCTCAACCCCCTTACCTGGGCCTCTATTTCCACCTGGTGATTTTCTTTTAATAAGCATCAGAATGCAAAAGGAG
Organism: Melanocharis versteri; assembly: GCA_013397845.1. NCBI lineage: Eukaryota > Metazoa > Chordata > Aves > Passeriformes > Melanocharitidae > Melanocharis > Melanocharis versteri. The sequence continues at coordinate 372,693 of VZTG01002337.1, read as the reverse complement.
CTGGAAAATCAGGTCACTGGTTGCCATAAGTCGACCAAACCCCGAAGGGCAGCGAGGCTGTGATGAAATGAGTGACATGAGCAGGGCCTGGCACCTGGGCTGCTGTGCTTGTGTGCAGCCACATCAATGTGGAGGAAAACCAGGCTGGAATCCTGCTCTGTTCAGAGGAATAGTTCAGTCCCAGCTCTGACAAAAGCCCCTTCCGCTTGTGCTGGTTAACACTGCAAATGGAGCCGGGCATGAATTCATTATCGTTCACACCTTGTCAGAGCGAGGTGGAGAGAACAGTTACAGGTCAATTACCAGGTGTGTCTGCCTTAAAATAACCAGGAAAGGGCAGGGTTGGAACATTGCTTGGGCTGTGCAGCCCAGAGCTGGAGTCAGCTGCTCTTGAACCGCGTGTTCCTCCCTGCACCGTGAATCAATCCCGCCGTGTCAGGTGCTGTGCTCACCTGTCCCATCAAACCCCTTCCGTAAAGCTTTCAAGTTAAATCTCAGAGAGTATTTGGGCCAGATCAGCAAGGTGCTTCCAGCTGCAGCGGATTCAGGCTCTCCCTAATGAGGCTGCAGCGTTGAAAGGAGTCTCTTGCAAAGGAAGAAAAGAGCCCCGAGTGGGGAAGTGCTGGAACGTGGGGCTGGGGTTTGTAGATAAGAATTTTAAGCGTGTTAGAGAAAAGTGAATGATTGGTAACGCTGTGTGTGTTTGGAGTGAGGGGAATAAGTGAATAGGGAACAAGATTTGATTGCTGGAAATCAAGACCTAAGCCTGCAGTGCTGGAGAGGGGGGGAGCTGTGTCTGCTCCTTAATCAGGGCTGGGCTCCTGCTGCACAGCTCCTCACCTTTCTGTGCTGTCCCCGCGGAGTTGGACTCGAAAGGCTGTGCTTTATAACAGAGAGCAAATGTGGCACAGCCAGTGGCTTTATTACTGCAATAATTTGCAGGGATGGCACTCCTTGGAGCAGAGGAGGCATCAGCTTAGCAAACACGAGCTGGGAGGCTGCTCTGAGAATAGCAGCCAGGCTTGAAAGCAGAGCAGCGCTGACTGATGAGCAGAGGGGAGAGGCAGGTGGTGCTTTTGGGAGCTCTTCAGGTAACAGGATTTATAATGGAGTGATGCAAAGGAGTGGAGTAGGAAGGATCTCCCATTAGCCCCAGTTCTGTTTCTAGGTGTGTACATGTGGCTTTTCTGCTCTGTAGCCCAGCCTGCTCTGAGCACTGATTTCCTGGTGTTGCTTCCTGGGTCTCGTACAGGCCCTGTCTCAATGAGTTTGCTCCGGACAGGAAGGAATGTTGCCATCCCTCAGTGATCTTGAGAAACCAGATGAGTCAACATTTGGCTTTCCTGGTGGGAGTGAGGACATCACTGCTGGCCCTCCATCTCAGCAGCTGAGGCTGGGGCTGAGCTCTGCCAGGACACCGAGGCTGGCTGTGCCCTGAGCCAGCCCTGCCTCCCCCAGCAGCCCTGGGGCTGTGGCCTCACACTCTCTTTCACAGCAGGATGGAAAGGGCTGTGCCGGGCACCAGCTCAGGCCCCCCACTCCCTTAGAAAGCTTTTATTGCTGTTCATTTGTATTGCAGGGTGAAGTGATTTCCCTGTAGATAGGAGCTGTGGGTGGGTGTGAGAACGCAGGAACCTGGCTCCTCGGAGCACGTGGGAACGTGGCCTCTCCCTGCAGCTGCCTCCTGGGTCACCAGCGTGGTGCTGGAGCTGGAGCTGGAGCTGTCCCCTCCTGGAGACCCCGGCTCTGGTCCTTTCTGCAGGGACAGAGACCCAGGGGGAGCCAGGTGCCATCAGATCGGGTGCACTTTGCATGTGCTTAGTGCTCCGTGGGTAGACACTCTCAGAGGCTGGAAGTGCAGGGTGTGGAGAAGGGGAACAAGGAGAAGAAATAAAGCCAAACCAGCTGCAGGCCTCAGTTCTGCTGGGAAAACCTGGAGGTAAAAAAAAAGAAGAAGGAAAAAACCCCACAAGAAAACAAGGAAGAGAACTGAGGAATGGAGGAAGAAAAGGGGTTGAATGAAGAACTCAGATGATAAAAATGACAGATAAACTATAAGGAAGAAAATAATCCCAAGGCCCAGATGACTTCCTTGTGCCACACTTGAAGTGAGTGTGTGGTGAAATCTCAGGCCTGAAGCATGAGGCACAGGTGCAGCTCTGTCTGGAAACACATGTTCAATCATCCAGGTGCCAGTTACAGGCTTAAGTTACAGGAGAGAGGAGGAATACGGGCTAATTCTGCAAAATAAACCCCTTGGACAAAGGCCAGGCAAGCTGACACCTTGCTGACAGCAGTGTCTGCAGGAGCATCCCGGGGCCAGCGCGGCTCTGCAGGTGCCAGGGTCAGCCCTGCTCACTGTCCCCCTGGTGATGGGGCTGCCAGCAGCCGCGGTGCCACCGCGGGGACTGGGGGTGCCTGTGGCAGGCACAGGTGTTGAGTTCCCTCGGAAAACGAGCCAGGAAAGCACCTGTGCTGGAGCAGTCCCGGAGCAGGATACGTGCTCCCAGGGAAATCCAAAGGGCAGGTGTTTCCAGGTCTGTCCTCAGCCTCCAAACAGGAGAGGTGAATGGCTCTGGCGAGGCAGGCAGGCTTCTCTGTCGCTGAACAAACCCTGAAATGCTCTTGCCCAGCTGGTCGGGGGGAAGGATGTTAAGAACAAGGCTCTCCAGTGGAGAGAGGCCCCGCGGGGAGCCGGAGGTCTGAGCCCTGCTCAGCCCGGACAGGCTCCGAGACCTCGGCTCTGTTGTGCCATTTCCCTGCTGCTCACTTGTCTCACCTGGCCCCAGGGATGGGTGACACTTTCCAGGGCGGTGGGGAGGATTCCTCAGTCGGTTTTGTACAGTGCTTTGAAGGTAACAGGTGCTGAGGGGAAAAAAGAGATGATGTTTGAAATGGAAATGCTCCCATTGCTGTGGCTGTGTTTTGTCTCCCTTCAGAAAAGTCCATTCAGAGGTGCCATCAAAGGCAGCAGTGCTGCAACACCAGGGAAAGAGCAGCTACAAGGGGGAGGTGGGAGCCAGGCACCTCCTCCTGGAGGAGCAATTTGCAGTGGGAAGGACAAAAATGCAAATCCAAAATCAATCCATCTCTCCCTTGAATGCTTTGGTCATTTATAGCAGCTGAAAGCAAAGTCGGTCACTTAGGACAAGAAGGGAAGCCTGTAAATCCATTTACTGCTCCCTGCACTGGAGGAGGAGCGCTGGATTTACACTGGGAGTGCAGGAAGTGCCCAGCTGAGGTGTCCCACGTTAGGGTGGCTCAGCAGTATCAGAGCAAACCTTTAAACAACCAGAAAGCCTGTCCAACAGCCCTGGTTTGTTCTACTCTTCCCTCCCCTGCGTGTCAGATTCAGCTCGTTTCACATCTGCTTCTGTTGTGAGCACTCAGTCGATAATTGATTATGAGCAATCAATTGATATGAACTGTAAGGAATGTAGAAATGAGCCAGCTCTGTGCCCGTGCTCGTGGCTGACAGTGAACTCCCTTTACCACAGTCCAGGAGTTTAGAAATAATTGAAAATACCCCCTCTGAGCTGTGTGAGATCCCCACTGGATCTGCACAAGGCACCTTGTCCCTGTCCACGTGCATCTGCAGGGCATGGCCGGATGGAAAACTGCTTTGCTGTTGGGAAGGAGATGGAAAAGCCTCGAGATTCTGTGTGTGTGGCCACAGAGCTGGATGTGAACGTGCCCCTGTGTTTGTGTGAGTGCATGTGCACGAGCTCCGTGTCCAGTGGCTGCTCAGACACGAGGCTGGGAGGCTTGAAAGTGAAAAGGTACCAAAAACCACAATAAAAAATCACCCCAAATCCTCCGGTGCTTGGATCCCTTTTCCATCTCCCTGCTTCAAAGGGCTGCTGTCAGTTTGTGATGTTGGTATGGTCCAGCAGCTGTTTGGGGTTGAAAGCAGGTTAGTTCTATTTAATTTGTTTAGCAGGTTTTATCTGGTATGTAAATCCCAGAATGGTTCCTGTGCCTGTCCCTAGGTGTAAGCAGGATACAGAGCTGAGCATCAAGGGGTGATGCAATTAATCCCACTCATGAGGAAAGACTCATTAGTCATTTGCAGCTTCAGACCTGGTGCCTTTCAAGGTGCACAAATCTCTCGTTAGACACGTTTCATGTTCTGCAGATGCCATTTTGTCCCCTCTCCACATGCACTGGAACATGCCCAAGTATACAAAAATGAGAGGAGCGATTGTTAGGGCTGAAATTTTTTTGTTCCCTTTCAATGGGATTTTTTTCCCTTTGCACGGCGCACATCCTGGGCTTTGATAAATGAGTCTCACCAGACACTGTGGTAAGCCAACCTCTGCTAATATTCATTATGCAGAACCCACTAGGAAATGGTCTGAGTCAGGGAAATGGAAAACCTTTAAAAGATAAAAAGGTTTTAAATTTTTTTTTAATTTAATGAGGAAACTAATTTATAACATTTTACATTTCTGGGATGTTTTAAAATATTCAAAATATTAAAGCCAGAAATTTCAGGGTTGTATGTGCTGTGTGTTAGAAACCTGAGAACGGTCACACAGGAAATAGGGCTTTTCCCCTCAAATTCCTGGGGTGTTTGGGAGGTGTGCAGGGCCGTGGTTTGGTGGTGCACTGGGCAGGGTTAATGGTTGGACTGGGTGATCTCAGAGGGCTTTTCCACCTAAATGATTCTGTGACCCATGCGTTTTCCCAGCAAAACAGAAGGACTGAGCCAAGGCAGAGACAAGACACTTTTGGATGGCAGAAAATGTATTTGCAGGTGACTGGGGGTGTTCGAGGATGTGCAGGGAGCCCCCGAGGCGGGGCTGGGTGTGAACTGTGAACGTGTGTCCCACGTTCAGGGCTCCCTGATCTCCTCTCCATCCCATGGCAATCCCCAGCAGCTTCTCCCTGAGCCAGCGGCCCCGCGGCACAGCAGGAGCGGCTGTGCCACGGCCACCGGCCAGCTCAGCCTGTCCTGCTGGGAACTCGTTCCTCCGGCCTCGGAGAGGTTGCGTCAGAGCAGGGAACAGCACAGGGCTTTTTGCTGCTGCCTCCAATGAGTGTGAATATGCCCAGACTGATTTAAATCTCATTTCCATTACTTCTGCTTTCATTGCAACCCATACAGCCACTTCTAGACAGAGATCTCTGTGTCCAGGAGGAGTTCACACACATCCAGAGCATTGGCCTTCAAGTGGGACAAGCCTTCCAAAAAATTCTCTGGTAATAACTGTGGAAATGAGATTTTAAATTCCTGAGATTTCTGCAGTAAACAAAACAAAGCAGAAAACCCCCCAAAGCAAACAGTTTTCAGCTAAAGGGCTGGTATTCAGATATGACAAAGGGAAAGAAAGAATATAATCCTTTTTTGTGAGTGGAGTTAGGTCATCTGTAAAAGCCTCTCAGAATATTATCTCCCGAGCTAATCGCTGTATTGACATTTGCCTGTTTCATTAGAGCTGAGTTTTTACTGCATTGCTGAGGTTACAACCTGACTCATCTGTCATGGTCAAGGACTGGTTTGTAATTTCATGACTGGAGAATTAAAAAAAAAAAAAAAAGTGTCCCTTATTTTAACTGGTTGGGTTGAAATGGTGTTCACAGAATTCTCAGTATTGGTGTGTTTTGGCTTCATAGTTCCTAGTTAGATTTTTTTCCTCATAGATTTTTGTTTCAATCAGTTGGCAAAATGACAGTTACTTAAAAAAAGAGCCAGGTTAAAACAGATTTGTAAAGAGATAATTTTAAAAAGTTGAATACACCACATACACTGCCATATGGATGTCAGATAAAATAGGTGCAAGGGTTGACAAAGGGAGAAAGAACCACCCGATGGAATTTTGCCACTGTTTGGTTTTGTTCCCCTGAAAGAAGACGGAATGGTAACAGGTGAAACGTGGTGTGATTTTTCCGTGACGACAACAACAACAACACAATAATAGCAGTGGTTTGAAGTTCCTGGTGTGTCTCTGCCTCAGTGGGTCCGGGGAGTGCCCAGCAGAGCTGAACTCTGTGACTGAGAGCCCCGCAAGGGACAAAGCAAGGCAGAGCTGAACTCTGTGACTGAGAGCCCCAGAAGGGACAAAGCAGGGCAGAGCCCCTGGCAGGGTGTGGGAGATGGGGGAGCAGCCACAGGGGCAGGATGGGGAGCCAGGAGCGTTCCCAGCCGGCAGCAGCAGCGTCCCAGAGCCAGAGCACTGAGCAGAAACTCTGCTGCTCAGACCTTCACAGATATGCAGGGGTAAGGAACAGGAATGTGAGGATTAACATTCTGTGTGGGTGCCCCGTGTGGCACGCTGGAATTTAGGTGTCTTGGTGGATTTGGCCAATTAGGCTTTCTCTGTGTCAGCAGTTCCCACCTCCCGGGAGCGCTGGGAGACAGAGGCACAAAACATTCAGAGAGTCAGACTCTGCCTTGCCAGAGACCTGCCAGGATCTCACGGGGGCCGTCTGTATTTGCGTCAAATATTTTACACACAGAACACAGAACGTGCCCACTCGTCCCACCAGCAACCTCTCTCTACTTGGATGTGACCCACGGAAATCTGCAGTGACCACACAGAGGAGCAAAGGTCTTTCTCAGCAGCATTTGGGGGTTCCTTGATCTGCCTTGTACTAACTAAACCCCGTGGCTTTAGCTGGGAGGAGATTATGGGACAAGCTCTATGGCTTTGTTTATTATTGTCCACAGGGAGAGCTGCATCTTTGCCAAAAAAAAGACAACCCAAAAAAAGCAGCAGCTTCAAGAGCTATTCCTGCAGCAATCCCCTGGCTGAGAACCAAACTCATAATTGGATCACTCGCTCGTGGTGTGAGGATGTGGCTTTGCCTGCTGGGGCTGGCTGGGAATGATTTTAGGGGGTACACATGTTTATTATACAACAGAATCCCAGAATCCCAGACTGGGTTGGGTTGGGAGGCACCTTAAAGCCCATCCAGTGCCACCCCTGCCATGGCAGGGACACCTTCCACTGTCCCAGGCTGCTCCAAGCCCCAGTGTCCAGCCCGGCCTCGGGCACTGCCAGGGATCCAGGGGCAGCCCCAGCTGCTCTGGGCACCCTGTGCCAGGGCCTGCCCACCCTCCCAGCCAGGAATTCCTCCCAATATCCCATCCATCCCTGCCCTCTGGCAGTGGGAAGCCATTCCCTGTGTCCTGTCCCTCCAGCCCCTGTAAATCCCCTCTCTCCATCTTTCCTGTAGCTCCTTCAGGTCCTGGAAGGCCACAATGAGGTCACCCAGAGCTTCTCTTTTCCAAGGTGAACAACCACAATTCTCTCCACCTTTTCTTGTTCCCCATCCCTCTAATCGAGGTGGTGGCCTCCTCTGCACTAGGATACACACATTATACATATATTTTTAAGATATTCACCTCCAAAGTGCTTGGGTTTGTTTAACAACAAAACCTGGCACCAAAATGTTGTGGGAAAACATTTCTAATCCTTGTGTGGTGACTCCATCACCAGGGCAGAGGAGAGGAAAGAGGAAGAGAAAGAGAGAGAGGCTGCTGTGGAGAATTTCCCCATCACAGAGAGAGTGACTGGAAAAAGCTGAAGGCAAACCTGCCATCGTGGCAATTTGTGGAGATTTTAATGCAGACATCCAGAGGCCAAGGAACATGAAATTGTAATTAGTGCAGAAAATAGGAGAGATGGAATCGGGCTCCATCAAGGACAGCCTAAGTGTAGCTCTGAGATGGCTGTGTCAGACATTGAACTGATGTGCGTTTCTAGACGCTTATCTAAATTAGTTATTAGAACACAATCAGCTCTGGGTCTCACCCTCTGCTGGTAATGTCCCCGAAGTTATGCTGGGGATAAATCTGTCCTGTGTGTTCGGGGCAGAGAACTGAATTCCTCTGATGTGCAGAGCTCAGATCTCCCTGTGTGCCCCCTTCTCTTCAGTGAGAACAGTTCCCACTTCCCCTGCTGAAGGCAATAACAGCCTCAAACTTATCTCTGCAGCACCACTGGAATCGACCACGGAGACAGTTTACAGAGACAGCAAACAGTTGGGGTTACATGAGTGTAATTGAGGGCAAAATCTGCCCTGACATATCCAAGTGCCTTTTCAGAAGGAAGATATAATTCCACATGAAAATGCTCAGATCCCTGGGAAGAATGTGTGACTTTCTTTACAGCCATGTGATTTATTTTGCTGGCCTGTGGAGGAGAGGTGAGGTTAATGTTAAATAACAAGTTTGCTCTATTTTCAGCTCTGGTACCTTCATGTTATCTTGTCTAAATATATGATAGCTTGGAGATGAAGAAGCTTTAAAAAAATCTCCTAAGTGATCAAGTGTTTTATTAATTGCTACTCAGTAATTTGGAATTCTGCTGTTGTGTCAACTTCCTCGCTGCACAGAGCAGCAAGAAGCAGCATCAGCTGTTTATCCAGCAAAGCACTTATGCATAATCTGAACATTCAGTGCAAGGCCGGTAACAGCAGCTTAATGTGACTGATGCAGAGCGTGGACCTGAGAGAGCTGATGGACTGGAGCTTCTGACAGAGACATAAAATTCTGTACCTCGCCTCCCATTGAAGACACTTCAAACGCATTTACTCATAAGGCTGGGAACCCTTCGCTTATTCACGAGAACAAGACAACTCGGAGCAAACACCGCGCGTTGGACACGTCCTGGACAGAGGGACGTGACCGCACCAGGGCTGCTCCACCCTGCACCAGCCGTGGGCACCGGGATCGCCCTCACCGGG